>JAJPUD010003055.1:214514-268770 GCA_023553655.1 Myrmecobius fasciatus | reverse complement strand
CTTCCTTCCTTCCTTCCTTCCTTCCTTCCTTCCTTCCTTCCTTCCTTTATTTTTGCCCTTGTGTGGTCTCAAAGCTACCTTTCTTCACCCTGGCTAGATGAACCTTATTGTGTCTCTTAGTTCCTGAAGCTTATGGTGCCTTCAGCTCCTGATGCTCTTGCCCTTGGCTCTCGGGACAACTGCAATGGATATTAATGAGAACTGCAGACCTTTAGCTGGTCCTACATGTGTGAGGGAGGAATCTATGGCTTGATCCCCATCTCCTACTCTCTTTCACCTGGTTTCTGGATGGTACAGGCTCAAGAGTCATGAGCCTGGAAGTTCCTGAATCTTCACTACTTCCCTGCTGGGTTTTGAATTTCTGAATGGGCTTGTTATATTACACTTAGCCCCACGAGGGCAAATTCTCTTCAGCCAATCAAAAACTAATTCCTATGTTGTACCAACTGCTTTCATCCAAAAATCAAGCATTTCACTGCTCCTTTAGTTGCTTAAAGACTTGGTTCCATTTAGTTTATAACTCTGCCTAGTCAATTCTATGTTTAGGTCTCCATGTTTACATTAATTGTGGTGGGTTTCTATCCCAAATCTTACAAATTGGTCAGCCACAGGAAATGAAAGAAATTAATTCTTCTGAGCACTCAGTTCTACTCAAGTAATTATATCTATGAGTTCATTGTTAAATTATATTTTACTTGTCCTATTTTTAGAGATTGAGAGCCTAGAACTTGCTCTCAATATCTTTCATATTCTATTTTCTTAATTATGTGCCCTTCTTTATCCTGAGCCAAGAAACTTTCACTGGAATGAGCAAAGAAAAGAGACTGGCATCTCTCTCATCAAAGCAAAGGGAAATAAAACTTTCTCTACCTCCCTCCTCAAGATACAAGACAATAGAAGATCTTTGGTATTATAAGGCCTGATAAATACTGGATGAATTGAAAAGTACAAGAAAGGAAGCTACCTGAGGGCAGGAGCTTTTTGTCTGTGATTCCCAACACCTGGTACAACGCTTGCATATGGTAGCTACTTAATAGATGAATTGAATCAAACTCATTAGGAGACAACAGAGAAAGTGACGGACATATAGGCTATCAAGAGGTCATTTAGTTTTGAAAAGGTAAATCCTCTCTTGTATTTTAGATTTGAAGACATTAATTCTTGAGAACAACCAGCTGTCTGTACTTCCAAAAAGAATGGATAATATGGAGAGCCTCCAGGTTCTCAACCTAGAAGGAAATCCCATGCAAGATCCTTCCCTAGAAGTGTGTCAGATGGGCATTCCAGAAATTTGGAAATACTTAAAGGATAAAAGATTCAAGAATTTTATGGCCACTAAGGTAAAATCTGGAAACATTCCCAATGATAGACATGAGTGTGTGTGTGTGTGTGTGTGTGTGTGTGTGTGTGTGTGTGTGTTGGGGGGGAGATATGAAACACCCCAAAAACTCTTTTTGGAGGGCAGCTTCCCTTTTTTGGTGTCCTGGATGCTGTGACAATCTGCTAAAACTAATGAACTCCCCCTGCTGAAAGTAATTTTTAAAAATATATAGAATTACTAAGGAAGTCTGTTATATTAAAACACAGTTCTTAAGATTTTTTTTTTTTAAAGTTCACAGACACCCAGTAAGAAGTATCTGGTCTAGGGATATCACATAGTCTTATTTGTTAATGAGGCTCAGATGTTGGGAGATGTTTGTAGACATTCTCCTCTGAAGGCTATGAAATGTTCAAGAGTAGATCCCAATACCTTAGCCAGCATTTTACTGGCTCTTTCTCCCCTCCTACTTCCCTTTACTTCTCCTTTCTTTTAATCTGACACATTTGTGAAATTGGAAGCAAAAAATGCAAAACAAAAAGAACCCATTGGATCCAAACCCTGTAAACTCCAGAAGCATGTGCATGGTGGCTAGGATGCTGGACTTACTAAGTTACTAAGACCTTGCCTCTGACACAGAAATGTCTTGTCAAGTTCTATGTGCTGGAGGCAGCTCTTCGGGATAGGTTAGAGTCCACAAACTTTTCCTAAAAATTATGTTCCATGAAGTGGATTTCCTTTGTAATTCTGCGAATTTTCTATAATTAACAACATTATTCTGAAAAGGGGTCCCTAAGTTTCACTATGCTGTCAAAGGGGAGGTTCATGACAAAACAAAAACAAAAAACAAAAAACAAAAACAAAAACAAAAAAAGGTTCTAGGACTATTCTAGGACTTACCTACAACTGTTATGAATAGTCTGCAGTCTTGCTGGGTGGAGGGGGCCTTCATACCAGGAGTTCTTCATGAAATCATAGATATGTTTAGGTATAAAATTACAGGCTATTCACTCAAAGAGACTTACTTCATATAGGGGCCATTTGGTTGATTAGACAAAGTTTCTTAAACTGTGGGTTGTGACCCCATATGGAGTAGCATAACTAAATGTGAGGGTGTGAAATTGATTTATTATCAGCAATATAAAAAAATTTTAAAAATACATTTTACATACCTATATACCTGGAGTTTGCAAACATTTCTTGGGCGAAAAGGGGCTAGAAGTGGAAAGTTTAAGAAGCCCTGGATTTGTCAACAACATTTATTTATTAAGGGTCTACGATGCCAGTTTTTTCGTTTGTTTGGTATTTTGTTTTGTTTTGTCTTGTTTTGACTAACACTGGATAAGCTTAATAGTAGTAGAATATCTGAGCTTGCCATCTTATGGAAAGGATTCCATGGACTCAGCATCCAAAGACTAGGGTCCCAAACCTAGCTTTGCACCTGCCTCAGGATCTGGTGTAGGACCTTTCATTCAACTGCCCAATTCTCAAATTTGTTCCCCAGCTATGTGAGCATCTTCCTTGGCTCAAGGAGTGGAATGTTGGAAGGATAAATGGCATTCAAAAGAAAGAGCTTTGAGGTCTCCCAGAAGCAAGACTCAAGGAGAGATGACAAAGCATACAGAGATATGAAATATGGACTATGGCCTTGCTTCTGGAGAGCTCAGAGCTCTTCCTATTGACTGCCACCTATTCTCAGCTGTTTTAATTTAAAGCTATACTGACTTATGAAAAGCTCAGCCATTATACGCAGATAAATCTTTCCCACCTGATATCACTCCTATACATTTGTTTTTTTCTAATTTTAAGATTACTTCTGTCCTGGAACTTCCATCTCATCAATGTCTTCTGCCCTTGGGATCTCTGTCTCTGTCTCTACCTGACTGACTCTGTCTTTGTCTGTCTCTGACTCTTTGTCTGTTTGTCTTTCTGTCTCTGTTTCTCTCTGTGTGTGTCTGTCTTTCTGTATGTCTCTGCCTCTGTTTCTCTCTGTGTGTCTGTCTCCTTCTCTATGTCTGTCCCTCTCTTTCTCTGTTTCTTTATGTCTGTCTGGCTCTCTGTGAGTCTCTTTCTCTATATCTGTCTTTTTATCTGTTTCTGTCCATCTGTCTCTGTCTCTTTGTCTCTGTTTTTTGCTGTCTCTGTTTTTCTATGTGTCTGTCTCTCTATATCTCTGTCTGCCTTTGTCTCTCTGTTTCTGTCTGTTTCTCTCTCTGTCTCTTTGCCTTTCTGTGTGTCTCTTTCTCTATGTCTTTCATTTTCTTTCTGTCTCTTCTCTGCCTCTGCCCCTCTGTTTCTGTCTGTTTCTCTCTGTCTATCTTTTTCTTTATCTGTCTGTCTCTGTCTCTCTATCTTTCTGCCTCTGTCTGCCTCTCTCAGAAGGTTGAACATGTCTCACAGGATTTCCTTTTAAAGAGGATGCTCAGATTAGCCATCTCTTTATTTCCCATGGGGCTCCAAGTCTCTGGATTTCTCCTTCATGCTCTCTTATCCCATACCCAGAACCCTCTGCTTTTCCTGCTTTTTATCGTCTTCCCTCGTTGGACCGTAAGCGTCTGGAGGGCAGGGATGGTTTCCAGCACTCAGCGCAGTCAGTCACCTAGTGAGCACACAAAATGTTTCTTGACAGACAGATTTCAGGAAAAGGAAAACCTTGCCGGCCAAACAGTCTGTGGAAAGGCGTGCGGGTGAGAGAGAGCTTGGTCCCCCGGGCCCGGGTTTTCTTGCCCTTGTTGTGAAGTGTGTGAGGTAGAAGTAAGCAGGCTGAGACTTCTCTGCTCTGAATAATCCGGATCTGATTTTCTTTTCAGCTTCAAGCTTGGTACAGAGGAGTCAGGGTGAGGAAAGGGTTCGGGTCAAACGAAGAATTGTTAGCTATGCCGAAGAAAGGAAAGGGGTCGCCCAAAGATAAGAAAGGGAAGAAAGAGGAGAAGAAAGAGGAGAAGAAAGAGGAGAAGAAAGAAGAAAAAGGGAAGCCAGCGCCCAAGGGCAAAAAGAAATAAAGCCTCTTTCTGGATGGACTTTTCAAAGTCCCTAAATGCGCCCGCAAGGCCATCAGGAGAAAGGAAGTCCCGGCAGCCAGCCTGGAGTTGTGGTAAGCATTAAAAGGCTTTCTCACCAGCCCATTCTCGCTGTCTCCAGGGTGTTTACTTAGTAAGCGAGTCTCATCTTGGATTGTAAGCGCTTGGAGGGCAGGGACTGTTTAATTTTCTCCTGGGTGCCGAAGGGTCTGGCCCAGGGGCGTGCTAAAAGCTTTTGAACTGAGAAGTACCCTGGAGTGGTGGACTGCTCATTAAACTTCCACTCAGGAGAGGACCTGAGTTCAAATCCAACCTCAGACACTTACTAGATTTGTGACATGTCACTCACCACTTTACCTCTGTCCACCTCAGTTTCCTCATCTGTAAAATGTCGATAATAATACATCTACCTCATAGTTTGATCCTTGCAAAGATCAAATGGTAATAACTTGTAATAAAAACATTAATCCGAAAAGGGGTCCAAAAATGTATAAAAATTGTAAAGGACTTAGCACTGTATTATTATAATTATTCATTGTTATAAAATTTACTTGGTCCTATTTTTATTGTCAGTAATTATAAAATCTATGTGCCCCAGGGAAACAATCCTTTTTTTTTTTTTACAACAAAAAAAAAATCTGAAAATGTACAAAAATTGTAAAAGATCGAGCACTATATTATTATAATTATTCATTATTATAAAATTTACTTGGTCCTATTTTCATTGCCAGTAATTATAAAACCTATGTGCTCCAGGAAAACAATATTTTTTTTTTCCCAATTAAAAAAAAAAAGAAATTCAGTCTTTTGGCTCTTGCTGAATATCTTTGGAAGGTTGGTTATTGCGCTTGTGGACAAGCATTTGATTGGGTAGAGTGTCCGACCTGGAGCTGGGAGGGGGTCTTTATGGGCCATGTTTATAAAATGAGGGAGCTTGAACCAGTGGCTTAAGGTTCCATCGATGACCTCTGATTTCGAGACCAGATGTCAAATCTTAGCTCTCCTTTTTGGATTCGCTGGGTGGCTCTGACCAAGGTAATTCTAGGTCTCAGTTTCCTCCTTTGTAAAATGAGAGAGTATGGTCTAGGAGGCATCTAAGATTGATTCCGGCTCTAGAAATCCGATGCTAAGACCTGGCTTTGCCTTGTGCTCACTGAGGGACCCCAGAGACCTCTCTTTCCCTTTATCTTTATGTGTAAAAATAGGCGTGTGTACCTATGATTTCTCTTGGTACAAGTTTACATGTGTATAGATTTCTTTGTTTGACGATTACAAAAGTATGTTCAATACATTATTTCCTAGGAGTCGCACGATTTTCCTCTGGAGGGAGGACTTGCCTAAAACGCCCATTTTAGAGAAAAGAAAACTGAGGTTTACAGAGCTTAAGAAGCTTGCCTCGATCACACAACTGGTTTAATGGAAGAAGCTAGATTATCCTGTGGGCCTTTCTGAGCAAAGGGACCAGCATTCTCTGTATTGTCACACAGTCCTCACACTGCATAAAAGGTGTCTGGAGGCAAAAGAAGGGAGCTGTCCCTTACTGTTTTTAGTTTATTTGACATTATACAAGTTTGCTCCTAGCTGAGCTTTTAGTATCTACTGACTGAGAAACGTGATGACAGAAGGAAAATGCCCTGGGTAGGGATGGGATGGGATGGACTCTTTAACATAGCTCCACAGGCCTCCCGGATGGTCCCTCGGTCCTCCCCCAGGCCTTTATTTCCTGGGTGGTCCCCTTCAGGAGCTGCATTTAGGGGATCAGGTCGGCCGTCTCCATTGTTCTGCCTCTGTGCATTTTACTACAGACTCTATGGATCCTTCCCACTCCTTTTTAATAATAATCATAAGAATAGTCTGCCTTTACAAAGCCCTTCAAAAGCTCTTTACCAATAGAATCTCATTTGAATCTCACAATAACCCTACAAGAGGGAAGTGTTGCTATTGTTCTCATTTTACAGATGAGGAAGCGGAAGCAGACTGAGGTTAAACTAGTGCCCCGAGCTGTCCAACTAGTTGGTGTCTGAAGCCACATTTGAACCTCAGATCTTCCTCACTCCAGGTGCGGCTCTCTATTCACTGAATCATCAGCCGCCTGGAGGACAGCCTGGTAGAATACAAAGAATTCTGGCCATGGATTCTGAAGATGCAGGTTTGGACTCTACTTCTACCACTTCCTGGCGGGGTGATCTTGGGGAAATCCCTCAGCAGGGTCTCTGGACTTTTAAAATGCCGAGGGTGGACCAAATGAGCTCCGAGGGCCCGGCGTGTGACTCTGGGTGACTGTCTGATACTAAGTGAGACTGGTGGAACTCCAGATTTCTTGGCAGAATCTCCAGCACTGTCTGGTGCATCGAGGCGGGGATCCCCTTACAATACCACCCCCCAGCGGTTATTCACTTCTCACTTGAAGATACCCAGTAATGGAGGAGCCCCTGCTTCCAGGAGCTGGTCATTGTGTACTTTGGGACAATTCTGTTAGCAAGGTTTTTTTTTTAAATTTTTATTTACATTTTTTTAAAATTCAATTTTATTTTCAGTTTTGGCTTTCTTCCTCCTCTACCCATCAAAAGCAAAAGAAACAAGCCCATTTTACATACAATTAAGCAAAACAATCTACAGTAGATATGCTTTGGTCTGCCTTCCAAGTGTACCCCCTTTCTGTCTGGAGGTGGGGAACATGTTTCCTCATGAGTCCTCTGGAAGTCAAGTGGATCAGGGATCCTTCTACATGGATGTTCCCTCACTGGTGCAGATCGCCACCCCTCCCTGTGTGCCCATCCTGTGTGACTCCTTCCATGGATTTGCCACAGAAGGTCTCCTCAATGTGCTAGGGGATTCTCTCACTTTCTCTTGACATTGTGAGGATGCTGGGGACCACATGGATTACCACCATTTTTCCTTCTCTCTCACTGTGCCAGCAGCTCATCGTATTGTTTGATTATGTATTCTTTGATGAAATCTTTACCTTCCTCCTCCTTCTTTCTGGTTCCTTATTTGTAAAGTGTTGGAGCCTCCTCATAGATGCATCTGCCAGGCTTTCCATCTCTTTCTTTCTGAGTAATTTTGTTCAGGTGTTTAATTATGTCTGATTTTTTGTAACCCCATGGCCAACACATGGTGTTTTCTTGGCAAAGATATGGGAGTGGGCTGCCTTTTCCTTTTCCAGTGGATAAAGCAAATAAGTTAAGTGACTTATCCAGGGTCACATAGCTAGTACATGTCTGAGACCAGATTTAAAATCAAGTCTTTTGGACTCCAGGCCCAGTGCTCAAGGTCCACTGAGCCTTCTACCTGCTGACTCTGAGTAATACTCATTTTTAATTCTTCAGAGATTGTAGTATTCCATCATGCTCAATCATACTAAAAACAAAACAACAACCAACAGTAGGATGTTGGTATTAGAAACATGGACCAATTCTGTTTTTCAGGGGTTGGCTCCCTGGGAGAAAAAAGAGGAATATGGAGGAAATTTAGGTAATGCAAAAGCAAATTATATTAACATCTTTCAATATTATAAAAGCTATAAATGTGTTTTTACAAAATGGATCTTTGTCTTTGTAAGATGTCTGGAGTCATTAAAGAAGCTTTCCAATTCATGAAAGCCACCCAGTCTTCTCTCTTCCTTCTATTTAATTCTGGACCCAGTTACTGTTCACTTATACTGTAAGTATAGCTTATCCAAGCTATATGAACTGCCAGAAAAATTCTCTCAGTTTCCTATATCTATGTGTCATAATCTTGACAACAGGGATCCCTTATCCACTTTGTTTTCACTGTGTGGATAGTTTTCATCATCTCTAACTTAAATTCACCTCACTGAATCTTCTAGTCATTGTTCTTAGATCTGTCCTATGGGACCAAATAGAACTGTAATTCTCCATCCACATGACAGTCCCTGACATTCATCTTTGAAGTCAGTAATCATGTCTCTCCTAAAAGTCTAAAATCCTCTGATTTTCACTATTTTGGTTTCCAGCCCTCTTGCCATCCTGGTCCCCCCTCCTTTGGATGCCCTCCAGCTGTTGATATTTTTTCTAAAATGTACTATTCAGAACTGACCTCAAAATAGGTCTGGTCTGAAAATGGCAGAGTATATGGCAAGACTCTCACTTTCCCTGGACTGTTTTTATTAAATCGAGTAGTCTTTTTGCGAGACAGTGTACTATTATGGAAAGAATATTCCATATGGAGACAGAGAACCAGAATTTGCTTAAATCTCTCTCTGCCTCAGTAAAATGGGGATGATAATAGCACTTACTTCCCAGCATCATTGAGAGGATTAAATGAGGTAATGTATATCAAACCTTGAAGTGATACATAACTATTATTATTACTGATAATAACTCTATTAGGTTATCATTTTAAATATTTAAAATTAAAATATTATTATTAAATATTATTATTAAAATTTAAATATTATCCCAATTTTATAAACAAGGAAAGCAAGGCTGAGGGAGTTTTAAAGTAGATTGCTTAGGGTCCCAAATTTGGGTCTTCCCTGGTATAGCATTTTATCCTCAGAGTCGCCTGACTGCCAATGAGGAAATGGCGGTTCTTGCTTTCATTATCACCTCCGATTTGTGGATCACTTGCTGGTGCTGAAGCCTGGAGGATGCATGGCCAAATCCTTCCTCTTGCTAGAATGGGTGACCATGGATAAGTCATCCAGCCCCTGAGAGCCTGTTTTCTGTAAAATGTGGGACACACCTGGGAAGGCCATGTCTGTAAAACATTCTGTATATATGTTAGTGTGTATATAGGTCAGTTATTTTATCCTTGTCACATGGTGCACTTTTCTACTGCTCCTTCAAATATTACATCTTCTGGTCTTAAATCCAGTTACAGAAGTTCCAAAGTTGTTTCTAATCTGGTTGAAGTGATGTCATCTCACCTTCACATTGGACAGGCAGGGGTAGTGTGAGCCCTGGGAAGAACCCTAGATCAGGAATCAGGAGCCCTGGGTCCGACATCTGAATCTGCTTCTTATTAGCTCAGTGGCCACTTAACTTCTGAGCCTCAGTGCCCCCATCTGGAAACAGGCAAAAGAAGGCTTATGTGATGTCTCTCCCAGGGTCAGTGCGAGCAAAGTGCTTTGTAAACCCCAGGGCCATATAAATAATGATGAATTATTCTTATAATAGAGGGGGCTTTTTTTAAAGCCCTGGGGCAGCAAGTGTCATTGGGATCCTCCATAGTCAAAGTGGATGCTTCTTTTGTGATCACGGTTGAAATACTCCAGGTCTTCCTCATGGGGTGCTGAGATCCTCCACCTTTGGATTCCTAGCTCAGAGAGCATGGGCAGTTTGGTCAAACCATTTAGCAGGTGTCCAAACCACAGCCCACATTCTCGGAAGTTGGCTGGCCGAAGGCTGATATCCAACTCGGTCAGTTCCTTTAAAAACAGCACATTTTGGCTAAATATAGTCCAGCCTTCATCTGAAATGCTGTCATTGTAACTCAGATCCAGCTGTTGAAGTTTGGTTAGATGGCCGGTTTGTATAACAGATGCTGAAAAACAACAATAAAAAAAGCATCGTGAACTCGGGGAGGGGCAGAGGGACACCAGGAACCCATGGAGTCAAGTCTGATCTCTGACCCATGTACGTTATGACACTGGGCAAGTCTATTCATCTCCCAGGGTCCCAGGAAACTCTCTAAGACTGAGTTGGGATACACCAACTCACTTTGAGAGAGGAAATGTCCTCCTTTGAGAATTTTCTGTACCAATGAAATCATGGGTCCAGTCATTATTCCTGTCTCGCTCTTTGTCAGGCTCCTAATTTTTTTAAATTAAAAAAATCTGTTTTCTTCCTCCTATCTTTTTATCTCCTACTGGGGAAAAATAAAATTAAAACAAGATCTTTTTAACAAATAATGTGTAGTCAAAATAAATTCCCAAATTGGCTATGTCTGAAAATGTCTTATTCTTTGTGCTAAGTGTCTCCTCCCTGTTGGGAGGGTAGGTATCCTGATTCATCACCAGTCTTCTGATCATTGCATTGATCAGAATTCTTAAGTCTGTTTCTCTTATTATATATTATTATATATTTCTTATTTATTATGTTATTACATAAATTGTTCTTCTGGTACTCTTTGCTTCCTTCTGCAGCAGTTCATATGATTCTCCCCAGATTTCACTGAAACTGCTCCCATCATCATTTCTTAGGACACAATAGGATTCTATTACATTCATATAACATATTTTTATAAGCATTTTTTTTTGCTAAGGCAACTGGGGCTGTGACTTGCCCAGGGTCACATAACCAGGAAGTGTTAAGTATCTGAGATCAGATTTGAACTCAGATCCTCTTGACTTCAGCTCTATACACAATACCAACTAGCTGCCCCTCATATAGCATACATATATATATTTTTAGCTAATCCCTTTCAGGGTTTCAGTAGAAAATAGAGCTGCAGAATCCTGTTCCATCATTCCAGGCATGGGCTACCTGGTATTGAGTAAGAATTTTGTGGTAATGTTTTCTTAGATAATACCTTGATCCTGGTAATCTGAAGGTACTTTTGCAACTTCCCTGATCTGATAGCCTAGAAATCAGTGCTTCTCCTAAATACCTCTAGGCACTAGAATATTCTTTCTCTATGTCACCAGGTGCCTTCTCCTCCATCTTTCACAATCCCATGTTTTTAACTAAACACATAAGAGAAGTGAATGAATGCCTTGCTGATCTAGTGCATCAGAAGTCACATGGGAACGATTTTAAGTAGTTTCCAGGCTGTTTTAAAGCTTTAATCTTGGTCTTACAAGAAGTCACAACAGTATATTCATCAAATATCTGTATATGTATATGAAGAGCAATCCTGAGGAAAAGATGAGAAAAGGATAGACAGGAAGGATCCCCTACACTAAATCACAGGCTGGTAACAGCTTCATGACTTGACACTTTTGAGTGAAATGAAGAGTCAGCCATGACTGAAATGATTGAACAGCTGCGTGATAAAGACACCATTGAAAGAAATGTGTACACTTCTGTGGTCTCCTCTTGGAATGGAGGGGATGTAAGGTTCTGGGAAAGGTAAAAACCTTGCCCGGGATGATAAGGTAGTTGATATCTTATGTGTGAACTGTTCAAAACTATGGAGAAAATCTAAATCCCCAGATTCACAAATGTGGTTACTTGAAAAATAGTTACTATCTATATTTCTGGGCAGGATTTTCCAAATAAATTGGAGTCTATCATAGAAAAGGAAGGATAGATTATGGAAAATGCAAAGACACTTCTGAAGAACAAAATATTGTCCTCTTTGGCTGGGGACCCAACACCCATGGGACAGGTTCAATGAATATAGTCAGAGGGGACCTACTTCAACCCATTATTTTTCAAGGGCATGACCTCTATCCTGGAGAATCCTTTGAGTCATAGGGTATGCTATGTGATGTAGGAGTGGCAAGTGCTTGCAGCAGAATAATGTAGAAACTTGGTGGACTTATCTTTAATTTCCTACCACCCTGAGGTAATCATCAAATAAAAGAGAAAAGTGTAGCCTTTAATTACAGAGATGTGAATCACTCTTTTTAGGGGATGACCCTCAAATTGTTCAATCTAGGACACTGGTTTTAGGGAGGTCATTGCTTCAGGGATTAGGTAGTTGGAGTTACGGTGACAAAAGAGTTAGGGAGAAGAACAGGGACCATATGAGTTAAATGAGATCCAAAGTGCTTATAAGGTGTTAGAAGTGGTGAGAGTAGCAATTTGGATATAGGAATAGAAATGCAAAATAAAGATCTTCAAATCTACTCTGCCCTTCCAATGTAATCAGGGGAAATTTTAGGGTGATCTAAATCCAGGGGCAAGATAGAAGTTTAAAGGAATTTATCATCCCAACCCAAATATCAAGCTAGCATGGTAGAGTTCCTGCAAAGAAGAAGGGAGAAATACAGCAGTCAGCAACACAGATGTAAAAGATTCTTACTGTGCTGACTGTATGGGGCTGTGGATATGACTCATAAAAGAGCTCAGTGAGGAGCTCGAAAAAGAGCTATAAACCCTTTTGGAGGGAAGAAGTCATTAAATTATAATTTAACAAATAAGCAGTAGATGGCAGTAGCAGAACAGAAGGTATCAATATCTCTTTCAAGGCTGTCTTTGCTGTTTATTTTAAACAGATTGATTTATCTTTATAAAAATAATTTGGTTAGAGGCCAGCCCTCTCCCTAACTTTATTTCTCTGCTTGTACCCATCACAAATATCAGATATATTCTGAGTGATACAAACATAAACTGTCTCAGTCTTAGAACTAGCAGGGACTTTAAAAGTATTTTATCATAAACTATAATCCTTTTTGCTGATAAGGAGTTGAGAGACTTGTTCAGGGTCACATAGAAAATAAGTTATGGAGCCAAGAATCACGTTGTCCTTTGAGCCCACTCTATTTCCACCTAATTGCTGCAATAGGTACCAGGTACCTCTAAGTACCAGGATCTCATACCCAGGAGAGCCATGTCTTCAGTGATCAGGGAGCAGCTTCTCAATCTTAGCACTTGGAGGGCAGCTGAAAGCTTCAGAGTTTCTAAAAGCAGATTTAGGTTTCCTCCAACATACTTATTCCAAGAAAGGTCAAGTGTCTTCAGGGCAGGGAGATACATGGAGGCTTCAGCTGAAAAAGTAAGCATAAAAAATTTCTGTTGTCTTGGAGAAAACAAAGGAGTCAAAACAGATTGGTTCCATTATAGTTCCAAAGAAAATCAAATAGAGCTTGAGTTGAAGAAATGTGCTGTGCTTTAACAGGTTAGTGCAGCTGTTTAATCTCTGTTTTCCCTTTTCAAATACTTGCTCCACTTCAAAGTTATTTATTTTGATTTAGAAATATTAGGAAAATATGTTTCAAATATGTAGGGAGGATGGAGGGCAGTGGCAGGAAGGGAACTGTAATATAGAAGGACAGGGTCCATTTTCAATGAGATAGGATTTATGAGGAAGAAAAAAAGCTAGATTCCCTCTGCTAGGCAAGTCTGTTGGGCAAGAATTCCCTTACCAAAAGCTGTGAATGCATCCTTTCCTAACGCGCAGCCATTGATGACTAAAGTTGCCAACTCTGGTAAAAACCGAAGCCTGCTGAAGAGATTTTCAGAGGAGCTGCCCACCTTCTTGTTGGCCGATAGATCCAATTCCTGAAGACTGGACAGTAAAGGGATCACCTGGGCTTTTAAAATATCACAGAATGACACATTCATGAGTGGGCTTTAGATGATCATTGACTCCTAATTATGTTCTAAGACTGGAAGTTCTTTAGGACCTCAAAGAAATCATCATTAATTCTGCATTGAGAGTTGGGAAGATGAGCTTTCTTTATTTTTATCTTCTCCTAATTTAACAGGGTGAGATTAAGATCATCTTTCCAATAATTTTTCACCTGATAATATGTTTATTAGTGATGGTGTGATAAAGGTAGATACTCTGAATAAAATTCTCAGAATAGAGCTGAGAACCAAGATCCCCTATCTCTTAAATCATCCTTTTTGAAGAATAAAATGAGAACATGACCAGCATGATCTTCATTTATCACTACTTCTAGTTATGACCCTGGTCAAGTCACTGAGGCACTTATTCTGTGCCTCAGGTTCCTCATCAGTAAAATGAATTTTGACTCAATGGCCTCTAAGATGCTTTTCAGTTATATGATACTTGGAAGTTTCTTAAGCTCTCTGACCTGATGACTTCCTAGGCCCCTTCCAGATATAAAATTATCATCCTATGATACAGAGGCCTAATGTAGGGGAAGGAAGAAAAGGGAAACCATGATCCTGGGCAAATAACTGAATTTCAGTATGCCTCAGTTTCCTCATCTGTAAAAATAAAGCTAATAATATAGTACCTACTTCCAAGGGTTGTTGTAAGGATCAAATGAGATAATATTTGGAATGTGCTTGGCAAAGCTTAAAGCACTACATAGATCATAGACATTATTATTATTATACTGTGAGAGAAAGAGAAAAAGAAAGGATAGGCTGGTTAGGAGAGAGAATGCCTGTGCGGACAGAGCAAAGAAACTTCCTCCTGTAGAGTTTAAAACTAGGAATTTTCTAACCATCCCTTCAACCCACCTCATCCTATAGAAAATGATTTGTGTTAGATCACACAGGCAGTCAAGGGCAGAACAGGATGCAAGCCCATCTTGACCAGAGAGGACCCCAAATGAATACCCTTGCCTCAGGATCCTGACAGCCCACCCTTCATGCACTATCCAGATTTACTTGGGATAGAGGGAGAAGGAGGCTCCAATGCAGAAATGGAATCATGTGGTCAGTGGCCAGTGACTTAGATTTGTAGAGCTCCTCCTCATCTCTTTTTTAAAAATAGCATTTTCTTTTTCCAAATACATGCAAAGATAGTTTTCATCATTCACTTTTGCAAAACCTTGTCTAACAAACTTTTCTCCCTCTCTCCCTCCCTTCCTCCTCCACAAGACAGCAAGCAATCTGATATAGGTTAAACATGTGCAATTATTCTAAACATATTTCCATATTCATCATGCTGTGCAAAAAAAAGATCAAAGGGGGAACAAACCCAAAAAAGAAAAAAAAACAAGCAAACAACAAAAAAGGTAAAAATACTATACTTTGATTCATATTCAGTCCCCATAGTTCTCCTCAGCTCTTACTCAGAGATGCTATATCTTCTTCCAATAAGGAACACTGGTGAAGGTCCAAAACTTGGAGATGCTTCAGATGAGCTAAATGGGCGGCGCAGTCTTTAAACCCTCCCCCAACCTCCTTATTGCTGGACAGGTCCAGTGTCCTTAACTCGGGCAAATGTCCAAAAGCAGTGCCTGCCAAGAAAAGGAGAATCCCTTTCTGACTTCCAGCAGATGGTGAGAAAATGAATAAGTCTTTCTTGTACTTCGTGACAGAAGGGCAGCTGGGAACCTCTTGCTCTTAAGACTTCATTGAGAGCCTCCTCCCTTACTGTGCTCTGTCTGCAGTGAGTTTTTATTTAATTCCCTTGAATCTTATAACCAACCAAAGCCTTCACAGGGGCTTTAGTTCTCTGACTTCAGGTTTGCTCAAGTCAGCCTGGGAAGAGCACAATTGTTGGGGTGCCAAGCAGGGTGATTTGGGGAAGTCCTTCCTGGCTCCAGCCTGTGCAAGCAGTGATGGTGGAGTGGAAAGGGTCTCCTGGGAGACCTGATGCAACTTTGTTTCAGTTCCTCTCTAAAAGGCAGACAATGGGCTTGACCATCTCTAAGGCCCCTGTTAGCTTTTATCCTATAGTTTATTTTGTTAACTTCATTTCCTGCAGGCCACTTAATACTAAACTTCTCTAACTGGAGTATGAATTTTACCCTGAAGTACATAAGGGAGCAGCTGGAGGAGGCAATGGAGGTAGGAGTCAGGAAGACCTGAATTCAAATGTAGTCTCAGACACTTACTAGTTTGTGTGATCCTGGAAAAGTAACTTAAGCCTGTTTTCCTCAGTTTCCTCATCTGTAAAATGAACTATGGAAGGAAATAGCAAATCACTGAAGTATCTTTGCCAAGAAATTTCCAAAAGGCATCAGAGAGAGTAAGACACAATTGAAATCATCAATAAAGAACAAGAATCACCCTCCCAACTTTTTTTTTGGCCAGAAACAACCCCATCCTTCCCACTATTGAATAACAATGATGGACTGGACCCATGATTTTTGGAGTATGGGAGCCCCTGATGAGGAGACTCCTTTAATACAATGCAGATTGGTCACTGCTCTGCCATTTAAGGAGTGGAACTCTTCGGATGTTGAATGCCACACCCAGGGCCACATAGAATATACCATAAATCAGCCTTGACCGACTGACTTGGAGGCCAGTTCTCATGGTGATAATGGATTGCCTCTCTATAACTAAGTGCCATCCCCTGCTCCTCAGACTGTGTCCCTCCTTGGTGAGCCTCATGAGCAAGTCTGAAATCAGAGAATAAACCCTGATCATTTGGGGAGGTTTGGGTCAGATATAGGATTCAAGGGGGCCAAAGAAAAAGTGGAAAGACTCAGTCATTAAGTTCTATTTGCCTCAGTTTCCTCAACTGTAAAATGAGTATAATAATATAATAGTTTTTTGTGAGGATCAAATGAGATAATATTTGTAAAGCATTAGCACAGTGCCTGGCACATAGTGGGTGTTATATAAATGTTAACTACTATTATTACATAATACTATTGACAATATTTTTGAAAGCAACAATGAGTTTGGAAAGTCTCAATGCCTTTGGCTCTTTTAATAATGAAGATAGCATTGTTTTCTGGACATTTACTTAATTTCCCTAAATATCTGTTGTGTTACGTGCAAGGAATAGGAGGAGGACCTACGATTTCATTGGCACAGGAGACTCACTTCCCTCCCAATGCAGATTGACATCTCTACAGCTCAGACCCCCAGAAAGTTGCCTAAAGTCCTATTCAGTCCTTGCCCAGCATCCCATAGTCAGTATGTATCACAGGTGAGACCAGTTCTAATAGACAAGATTCTATCCACTGGGTCACTACTTGGCAAAGCCTTCACTAAAATCTTTTTTGCCTCCTCCTGGTGTGGATGTGATTCTGGATTCCTGACTGGTACACAGAAAGCTTTTAATAAATGTATATTAATTACTGAAATTTATGACTTTGGAACATGAGCTCTGCAGGTTTGGAAAATATGGACCCAGGAAGGGACTGCATGTCTCTTGTCCAAGATTCAATCTCACTAAGGTCCAAGATGCTCATCTCCAAATGTAACAAGTGGAGAGAGGAAGGGAGTTTATTCCTCCCATGGGAGATAGCCTATGCAGTGGCCTTTAGGGAGAGATTTGAGATCTGGGAACAATTGCTGGGGATCTCAAACTTCAAAGGTTGTGACTTCTTCAAAGGATTCCAAGTAAAATGAAAAACAATTCAGCCAATTTAACTCACCTAAAATCTGGATGCTGTCTCGAGTTAATCCACAGGTATGTAATTTTAATACTTTCAAGCATGGAGTATTTTTCAGCCCTTGCACAATACTATTTAGATTATAGCCAATCTTTTTATTTATGGAAAGATCAAACACTTCAAGATTCTGCATCCTGAGTAACACCTGACCTGGAAAAAAGGGGGAAAACATGGATTGTGAAATTAACTGGAATAAAACAAAAATAAGATAATTATATTTTTGAATTCAGGGAGGAGGAGCAAAAACCTGTTGAATTTCTTTTAACAAGCTACCTAATACTGGGATCATTTTCACCATTTTGCCTTTGGCTCACCTTTCCCAAGGGCCACTTACCTACAGATGCTGAATCTTCTGCTGTGAGGTCACAGTCCATCAACTTTAGGATTTGGACCTTGCTCCCCTGCTGGATTCCCTGGAGGAGCTGACTCAGGTTTCCTCCCACGTTACTGTTCCAGGATAAGTTGAGTTCTTCTAGATCTGGGGTAGTTTTAAGGACTTCTCCTGGGCATGAAACTGGGCATGAGTTCAGATCAACTCAGTATTCTGTACAACTTGATAGGGAAATGGGAAAAGAAGCCCCTAGAAACTCAGTTGCCAGGATTAGAAGTGAGGCAGGGCATTCTGTTGACTCACAGAGAGATTTAACCCACTTTGATTCTATGGAAACCATGCTTACTTGAGCCAAGAGTATATTAGAAACAAATAGCCTGATAGCAATACATTGCAGGGGTTGGAGAAAAGTCTAGACAGGATGTTTATAATGTTCCTGGCCCAGCCAAGAGAATAGGACATGGAGAAGGCAATGGGACAAAGAGGGATTCCTAGGCCTGGGTGAGTGAGAGGCCAAATGGCTTTGAAAAAGGACTTCTCAGCTGCTAGGGTTGGGGCAGTGAGGGAAGAACAGAGGGAGCAACAAGGCAGACAAATGTGTTTCCTTGATGAGTAGAGGTCATTTCAGCAAAGAACTTGTCAATCTATAAACTTATGAGGGCTTTGGAGAATATAGGACAGTTATGTTTTTGACAGGGAAAAAAAATACAGGATGGATCTACAGCATGCAGTCTCACCAAAGGAGGGCAGATAGAACTAGGTAAATCATATGGGTACAACCAAGGGTCATTGAGGATCCGGTGCCTTCATAAGATGGCATAGAGGGAAAAGGGCCCTTCTCTTTCCACTTTCTCCCTGGGAGATATCATTTCTATAGCTTCAAATCTCCCTTTCAACCACTCAGAGGAAAGTCTCACAATACCTCAAACACCACTTATTTAAAAATTGCCTCATCATCTATATCTTCTCTAAACAACTTCCTTACTTTTCTACTTCTTAAGACACTATTCTTATCCCATCCACCCAAATTCAAACCCTTGGATTCACCCTTAACTTTCCCCTTTCCCAAATTTCTCACATTCATTTATTTTTTTAAATTTTTATTTATTTATTTATTTATTTGCTTTTTGCTGAGGCAATTGAGGTTAAGTGACTTGCCCAGGGTCACACAGCTAGGGAATGTTAAGTGTCTAAGACCAGATTTGAACTCAGGTCCTCCTGACTTCAGGGCTGGTGCTCTATCCACTGTGCCACCTAGCTGCCCCTATATTCATTTAGTTGCTAAATTTCACCTTCCCATTTTTCAGTACAGTGGGTCTATCTCAATAGGATCATCTCCAGTTGTCCTGATCTATATATTGCCACTTAACCCAGATGGCTCTCTAGGAGAAAGTGAGGCTGGTGATTTTGCACAGATCCCCACTTCACTCAAATCCAATTCCCTTTCCAGTCATGGCATCACCTCCCTGATGTCATGGTCCTTTTTGAGAATAAATGTCTTCTAATGTTTATTATTATCAGTACCATCAACCTAGGTCAAGACCTCGTGGCTCACTTCACAAAATGTAAAAGCCATCCACCTGATCTCATTGCCTTCCATTTCTCCCCTCTCTAATCACCTCTTCCATATTAACCATTCTAATCCCTAACTGATCCTGTGACTATCCTACTGAAAAATCTTCAATATTGTCCAATGTCTACTAAAGAAAGTCAAGATTACTTACTTGGCATCCAAAGCTCTTCACAGTTTGACCACAACCTGCTCTTTCAAATTTCTCTTCCTATTTTCCACACAATAGCCAAACAGTACCTCTCATTACTCCTCCAGTTATCCTTCTTTCCTTACTTTTCTGCTTCTAAAGACACCATTCTTATCCCATCCACCCAAATCAAACCCTTGAATTCACCCTTAACTTTCCCCTATTTTTATCACATCCTAACTGAGTGATCCTGAGTAAGTCACTTAATATTTCAGTGTTCTAGGTGACAACTCTTTGGCGGGGGAGTTTCCTCTTCATTCCCTACATCAAGAAAATAGCAGTTACCATCTTGTTATACTTCATATTTAATTACCCATATTGACATTGTACTCCAACAAGAGAATGCCCTGAGGGCAAGAATGAATTCCCTTTTGCCTTTGTATCCCAGAATCTAGCACAGAGCTTGGCCCAGAGCAGGTGTTTATTGAATTAAATTGAGCTGGATATCCTGCTCAGATGCCATCTTCTTTATGAAACTTGCTTTATTTCCCTCTCAGCGCCCAGTCTCTTGTAGGTTCCGCTCCTATGCAGTCTTCAAATGTGTATTAGAGTTCTTTGCATTTCTTTTATCTATCCCCAATTGGAATAAAAGCTCTCTGAAATTGAAAAATATGTAGTATATTCTTGTTTGGGGGTACCATAGTGAGATAATTAGTCTTAGAACTAGAAAGATCCAAATTCAATCTCTAATACCTCTTCTTTCTTTGAAGAAGAAAAGAAGAACATGAATATAATGATCTTTCTACAGCCTAACTAGTGACCCTAGGTAAGTCACTTAACTTTTCAATGTTCTAGGTAATTCTGTTAAGACTCTAAGTTACAGAGCTGTGCCAATTGATTGGCAGAGGGAATTTTCTCTTCTGGGAGTTCCATAAATCAAGAAAATAGCAGTTACCATCTTGTTCTCTTTTATACTTTATATTTAATTATCTATATTGACATTGTAATCCACCAAGAGAATGTAAACTCCCCCAGGCAAGAATGAATTCCCTTTTGCTTTTGTATCCCAGAATGTAGCACAGAGCTTGGCACAGAGCAGGTTTTTGCTGAATTAAATTGAGCTGGATATCCTGCTCAAATGCCATCTTCTTAATGAAACTTGCTTTATTCCCCTCTCAGCCCCCAATATCTTGTAGGTTCCTCTCCTATGCAGTCTTCAAATGTGTATTAGAGTTCATTGCATTTCTTTCAGCTATCCCCAGTTAGAATAAAAACTCTTTGAAGAAAGAGACTCTGTCTTTTTCATTGTTGATTTTCCTCCAGTGCCCAAAACAATGCTTTGTTTAATAAGCAGATGTTCAATACAATTTTCCTTAATTTCAAACCACTATTATTGTAGTTGTCATTAGGGAGAGAAATTTTGATAAAAGCATGGTAAACATTCTAAATGTTTTCCTCTTCATTTCTGGGGATGATTGTGTAGACATTAGAAATCTGTATTTGATTTCAGTTTGAACTCTTCCTAATTGAGAATTTCCCATATTCCTCTCTTTTGAGAGAACATGCAAAAAACAAAATATACAAAAAAATTATGTAGCATACCCAATGCTAAGACATCATCGGTTGTGAGTCTACAGTTATTCAGTCGGAGGATTTTTAGCTTGCTGATATGATGAATTTGTAACATGGTTGGCTTGAGAGCTCCACCTATGAAGTCATTCCAGGAAACATCCAGTTCTTCCAGGTCTGGAAGAAGAGGCAATAAAGCAACTAGGAGGAAATAGAAGGCAACATGAATGGGCAACAAATTAATTGTTTAATTGTAGATATATACTGAACTAGATTGATCTTATTATTTTTTTCCTGAGCTGCCTTTCTTTCATTATTTTTTTTTTCATTATTTGTGATAAGGAGTTGCTATAGATGGGGTGGGGGAGGAATATATTAAGAAGTAAAGGTGATGATATAAAAACAAAAGATAAAAATTTTATTTAAAAGAGTACTTGTTTATTGCTCATTGACTTTTTCTTTTTGCTTCTATATTTTGCAATGAAAGGTAAAGGAAGAAGGGTGGGGTGTATTTTTATTTCCTGCAGTACAAACAGTATGTTTACTCTGGATTGAATTCCTTGAGTAAATATGCATAATATAATGTCCCTCCAGAAGATTTGTATGCACAAGACCAAGATACACTGTGACTACAATAATGTAAATGAAAACAACATTAAAAGGCAGCTCCACTTCAATTAAATTCAATGACCAATTTTGATTCCAGAGAACAAATGTTGTTGAAAGATATCTGCCCTTCTTTAAGTATAGAAGAAAAAGACTGAGACAGGAAAATGTCAAATGTGGTTGTATTTACCAGCCAGTTCTCAATTATCCAATTATACTATAATATTTGGTCACTTTTTTTTTTTTTTTTTTTTTTTGCTGAGGCAATTGGGGTTAAGTGACTTGCCCAGGGTCACATAGCTAGGAAGTGTTAAGTGTCTGAGACCAGATTTGAACTCAGGTCCTCCTGACTTCAGGGCTGGTGCTCTATCCACTGCGCCACCTAGCTGCCCCTTTTGGTCACTTTTTTAGTTGTTTTTTGTTTTGTTTTGTTTTTAATATATACATATATGTTTAAAAATTAAGAATTTGACAAATATCAATAAACATGACATTGTCATATATAATTGTAAGATTCCTTGGCCAAGGATTTGGAATGAATAAAGTAAGGATAGTGAATCAGAGCAGAAAGCTCCAGTATTCTTTGATTCCAGAATTAAAGGAGCTATGACTGTACCTGAAAAGACACTCTCCCTTCTCCTAAAGGATGGGGAGAGGTGAGAAGTAAGTAAGTGCATTGTGGAGGAAACAAGGAATTCAAGCAGTATTGGAGAGAGAAGCAGGGTGGAGATCATGTGAGAAGGCAGCGACTGCCTTATATCACGGCCTCCTCAAACAAGCAGCTTTGGTTAGGACAATCTGGGAAGTCAGGAGAGAAGGACATTGGGAGTCCCACAGAAGGATTGTTATTATTTGAACTGAGTTTAATCTGGATAGAACCATGCAGAGTGCTTTGAGACAGATAAAGAACTGAGTTCTCTATTTCCATACTTTGCCTCAGTTTGCCCCAGAGAAACCGTTGTTTGAAAGAGTTCGAAGAGGTGGAGGACCAGGGCACAATAAGTACTGAAATCTGAGCCTGATCCAAAACAATCATGTTTGGAAATGGAATCAAAAGAGATACTTATAGAATATTTAATAGTTGATTTAACCATGCTCTTCGCATTGACTCAATGGAATATAGTTTCTTTAACTGGGTCAATTACTTCCCTTCCCTGGACTTTAGTTTCCACATCTGTAAAATGAATAGGTGAAGTTCATTCCAGCTGTGACATATGAGTTTATAACATTTAATTTTAAAATTGCTTTTCTTTGGAACTAGATAGATCCTTATATGAGACTATGAAGGGATCCCTCTCCTAGAGAGCTACTCAGCTCATATCCAATGACAAGTTTTGATGGCATTCCTGCTAAAGTATCCTCCTTTGCAGTGACATGACACTTTGGTAAAATAACAACAACCTCCACCCAAAAAAACAAACGTGGCTGTGTTCTTTTTATCTGTAGATACTACATCATTTCCATGTCAGGATATACACGGAGTTTGGGTAAATGAATAATCCTTGGAGAGAGAAAGCAAGGTCCTCTTTTTTCCCACCCAGGCTGAAATTTAGGCCAAGCAGATGTTTCTTGCTGATAATGCGACTTTTTACTCCATGGGTAATTAAAAAGCCACACATGGCATGCCTTCAGGGGCGAGGCAGCACTCCAGTTTATCAGTGTGTTCTGAGGACTCATTTAATCTGCAACAACAGATGTTGTCTATGGAGCAAGAGGCAATTAAGAACTGGATGATACCACCAAGAGGAGAGAGGAATCAAAGGAGACTTTTCAATAAACTCAGTGAAAACTCTTTGAATCTAGACTAAATATATATAATAAACTAATTCCTAATTAACATAATTAATATATCATATATGACATGTGATAGATTTTAATAACACAAATATTATTATTATTAATCCTTTTAGAGATGGGGAAGCTAAGGCTCTGACAGGCTTTACTACTTGATTGCAGTCCCCAGGCTACAGAGTTAAAGTTTAGCCCTTTTCTCTTGCATATACCCACCAAGTTCAGCAGCATCAGTGGATGTCAATCTACAGTTGTTTAGATCAATGCTTCTGCTGTTGGATTTCTTTCCCAGTTTCTTCAGGAACTGTTCCATTTTAGCTGTATTGGATTCTAAATCTGGTTCTGTACCAAGTGACTGAGACTCTACTGTCTCAGAAAAATAAAAAAGGATTTGTAGTTATTGAAAGATCCATTTCTTCACTCCAGTAGACACTATAGCATCATGCTATACAAGAAAGACATCATGCAAAGTACAAGAGTAATACTCATAATAATTGTACTTTAAAGTTTCCAAATTGTGTTATGTTTATAGTCTCTTGGACCTCTCTGACTTGCAAATGCTCAGAAAATTGTTTTAACTACTTTGCTAGCAAAATCCTCTATACCACAGCTCAGAAAGTCCCTATCAATGAGTTTATATTTAACTAGAAAGCTCAAAGACACAATTTTTACAAAAGCCAAGGCATTTAATGAAGTAACAATACAACTATTCTTCAGTTTACTAGTGTCCTGCCACAGACAACACAAAACTCCAGACGTGGGCTGACCAGGGCAAAGTTCATTGGCAATTTTGCCTTCCAATTCCTGGGAGCTAGGCCTCCTTTAATGCAACCCAAGATGGAGAAACAATAAAATTTCATTGATTACCAAGCTGCTTTCTTTTAAATCAGGGGTTTTTATCAAAAAGAATCTGTAATCTTCAATAGGAAAAATAAAATGACATCATTGTTTTGCTTCTAAGTGAAATTGAGCATTTCCTTCAGTTATATAAAAATATTATTTTGATAAGTGATTCATGGGCTTCACCAGGCCTTTCATTTGGGGTCTATCATACCACAAGGGATAAGGATCTTTACTCTAAAGAGAAACCTTCCAGCTTTAAAACCAACATACCCTGAAAGAGCAAATTCCAACAGGATATGATTTGAATTCTTCCATGGTTATAAGATAGCTTCCCAGTACAACCTTTCGTATTTTTCAGAATTAAGATGCATTTAATACAATAGCAACATAAAATTAATCAGAGGTAACCTGTTTCTGAAGTGGTTGGTGTCTTGGAGTTGGTCTCAGTTTTAGTTGTAATCCCGGCCTCCGCCTCCATTTTCTTATCAGGTTGAGAATTGGTCTTTTCCAACTCACTATTCTCCTTTTTAGGGTCATTTTGGGAAGGGTTGCATTTAGAACCCTTAAACAATCTGCTGACCAAGTCTCTCTGGGACTTTCCCTTTTTCTCAGAGGATTTTTTTCTCTGTAGCTGATTCATGAATAAGTTAAAGGGGGATTTTCTCAAGCCACCTCCTTCTGGTTTTTCTTGTTCGGATTCTGAGAGAGAAAAAATAAAAATACTTTCTAAAAGCTTTAAGTCATCCATCCCCCAAGAGCCAAGCTTTTGTCTTTGCACCATGTTCTTCCTTCTTCATTTTTATCACTAGTATTGTCTGAGTCAAATAAGGATGTAATTAATGCAGGCTCTGGGAATCAGGCCTGGGTCAAGCTTGCTAAAGCAAACTTCACTAATTTATTCCTCATGTTGCATCAGTTGTCACCGATCCTAACCTAGGCAAGGCCTATAAGTCTTGTTTAGAAGCACTCCTCAGTCCATCACATTTGCCTCTCTGAGTCTCAGTTTTCTCATTTTAAAAATGAGCAAGCTGATTTAGATCATGTTTTCTGCTAGCTCTAGATCCAGGATGCTAGTTAAGAATCAAAAAAAATCAATTTCTTATGTGCTTAATATGTTTAAAGTACTAGGCTAGGCTATGCAACTATTGATTTTTATTTTCATTTCACTTTATCCATATACAAAGGTTGAGAGGGGAAGGGGAGTGGCCAACCTTGAAAATCTTGGAGAAAGCCCTGCAAAACCTTTATTAACAAAAAAAAAAAAAAAAAAAAAAAAAGCTTCTGCACCCAAATCCAGTTTTTGAAGAGTTAAAAGGAAATGAAAAGGTGTAGCAGGATGTGGTCCTATTTACAAGGGAAACCACACCCACCTAACCTGTGGTCCAGGCCTAAACCCAGAGGTAAATGATGATCTCATTGTAGAGTAGAATGAGGGTGGATCTAAGAAGGCTGAGGAATTAAGGCTTAAAAATATGGACTGGCAAGTGGGGAAATTGAGCTCGAAATGGAAGCAATTAAAAGAAAAATTTAGTTAAAAAATGAATGGCCACTCATAATAATGATGGGATGAATAGGGAAGAAAAGGTATCTGAATGGCTGGGAAAACAATCATCACAGAATTTCTGAGCTGGAGGGGACCTAGTTATGGATCAATGCATTTCTGTTTCTCCATTTATAAAACAAGCAGGAGAAACTAGATAAAATCTAATATCCCTTCTGGCTGTAAATGATACAAGTATTCATGGATACCTCCCATTTACCTGTTCTTTTCCCTCCCTTCTCCCATCCTAGTGGCTCAACAATTATAACTTTACAGAAAGGAAAAATGAGACACAAAGAATAAATATTTTGCCTAAAACTAAAAATGAGGAAGCTGTGGAAGTGAGGAAGGAGTAGGGGGCATAGGCTATCAGGAAGCTGGACTTCTAAAAATGCTTTTTCAAAGAAAATATTAGCAAATTTTTATATATAATTAGACCAACAATAGTTTTATACACACACACACATATATAAATTAGACCTTTCTAAAGTATTAACAGCTTGTAAAGTACTTTTCCTTGCAGAAACCCTGTGAGGAGATAAATTAGATACTGCAAGCATGATTTTCCCTTTTGCAGAAGTAGAAATAGGAATATTATTGAGAAAATATATGATTGAGAAAATGGAAAGGGCTAGCCATTAGGAGTGAGTATGGGATAACAACTGGTCAGTGTGAATATTCCATTGGTTTTTGTTTAGTTATTTCAATCATGTCTAGCTCTTTATGATCCCATCTGGGATTTTCTTGGTAAAGATACTGCAGTGGTTTCCCATTTCTTTCTCCAATTCATTGTACAGAGGAGGAAACTGAAGCAAACAAGGTTAAGTGACTTGCCCAGGATCATGCAGCTAGTAAGTGTCTGAGGTCAGATTTGAACGCAGGAAGAAGTCTGGTACTCCATCTAACTGGGTGCTGAATAGGGTTTTTTTCCTATATGGAAAAGTTCACAAATGTGAAAGAAGAGAAAAATACAATCTTGTAGGATTATACACATGATGAACTAGCTGACAGATGTGTATATATGTGCTTTGTGTAATCCTACTTGGCTCATTTTATTTTCTGCCACCCAGTGTTTCTTGCAGATGAAATAGCATATAAGAAAATGAAAAATTCATGTTATCTTCAAATTGTTCTCTAACATATCAAATGTATTGGAACAAATTTGCATTTTGAAAACAAGCTTTATTCCAGAACTGACTTATATATCTTGTATATACTTGATTACTTGCATATTGTTTCCGCCTCCTCCTCCTCCTCCTCCTCCTCCTCCTCCTCCTTTTCTTCCTTTTCTTCCTCCTCTTCTTCCTCCTCCTCCTTCTCTTCCTCCACTGATTGTGAGTTCCTTGAAGGCAGGGCACCATATATTTGTCTTTCTTTGTTTCTATAGAACTTAACACAGTGTCTGGCCCATACTAAAGTTGAATAAATGCTTACTGACTAGCTGGCAGAAACTTTTTTGTGTGGTAGTAAGACAGAATATCAAGTAAATACCCAGCCAGAAAAAATGGTGGCAGATGAATGTGTACAATATTCTCATGGTGTAGCATGAGAGGTTGGATGAGCCAGTGCAAAATAAAGAAAGCAGAGCAAGAGAATGATACACTTCATGAGTATGGTGGAAAGAGTACTAGATTTGGAGATAAAGAAGACTTTAGTTCACATCCATTTTCTATTTCCTGCCTATAAAACCTGGTCACTTCCCTTTTTTGATCTTCAACTCACTAATCTGTAAAATCAGGGAAATTAAACTCTGGGCTTTCTAAAACACTTTCCAGCTCTAAATCTCAGATCCTATGATGAAACATGATGAAACACAACCTTTTATTATATAGACAGGTGGAAATCTATGGCAGCAAACTGCCTCCTCCACTGTCAAGCCCAGTTCCAGCAATTTCCCCTCAAATAATATTTGTTACAAGGGAAAGTTGCATGACTTGGGCCCTGGAGAAGGAAGAATGTTGAAATCACTATGGTGTAAAAGCACAAACAGAACAGTTAAAAACCCCAAAGAGATAATATTTCTGTTTATTTGCTTTGTTTTCCAGAAATAAAATGCTAGATTTTCAGTAGAGCTTTTTGATGAGACATCAGAATAATGCATTTTAATCAGTAATTTTCCTTGCATAGAACCCCAGAATAATGTATTTTAATCAATAATTTTCCTTGCATAGAACCTCAGAATAATGCATTTTAATCAGTAAACTTTCTTTGCACAGAACCCACCATTCTGTCTCTCTCTGTCTTTCTGTCACTCTCTTTTTCTTCCAGTCTGTCTCTCTCTTTGTAACAGGAAGAGAAAAGTGACTTACCATTTTCCATTTTGGAGATGAGGTTAAACCGTGTCAGCGATTCAGCAAGTGTGGTTTTGGGACCGTGAAAAATGCCTATCCCAGCTTCTGGGATAAAAACATGCCTTTCAAGCAGCTCATCTAAAAGAGAATGTGTTCCAGGATGGTCCTTTTCTTCCCAAATTTGACCTCAGCAGCTCAGTTCCAAAGCCACTGGACTGTCTTTGACCTGCATCAGCTGGGCCCCAGCAACCTGACTCATACTTCTAGCTTTGGAATAAAGACAGAAGGTGTGACTGCATACAGCTCCTGAAAGTGGAGCTTCTCAGGAAGTCTCCTGACTTTTATTGGAAGGTGAGGAAAAAGTGGAACCCCACCTCCCCCTCCTGGAAGTGACAGGGAGGAGTGGCTTTCCTAGCTGCCAACGACTGCCAGGGATGGTGTGGACCAGGTTGACCCATGAAGATGAAGTCCCCAGGATTTCTGAAGGCTGCCAGAGAAGTGAAACCATTCTCCAGTTTTCTACCTTGCTGCCAGCCTTGAGAAGGCAGATAACAGCCATGAGCCCCATCAGGCTCCTTTCTACCAGGAGCTGGGCAAATAATGGGCAGCAGCAAGTCAACTGTACTCTTGTTGAAAGAGGCAGATAGAGAAAGAACTGAAGGGAAATTAAACTCTGGGCTTTCTAAAACACTTTCCAGCTCTAAATCTCAGATCCTATCAACACCTGATAAGTATGAAATGAAATAAATACTATTGCACCTGCAAGGAGTGAGCGATATGAGGGATTCAGAAAGACTTGGGAAGACTTGGAAAAATGATGCAGAAAAACAACATACATACTCAATGACTAAGGCCATACAAAAGCTATGAATACTGGACAAGTTAAGAAGGCCCCAGATTCAAATCCTACCTCAGATACTTACTAGCTTATTAATTACATGACTCAGAGCAAAGGCGTTTTGCTTTACCTATTTCTGCTTTAGTTTTCTCATCTGCAAAAATGTATTGCAAAAATAATAATAAGAGTTTACTTCTCAAGATACCCATCTTGGAATCCTTTACCTTATGGTTCAGGCTCTCTTGGACTCATGCTTACAGCTTCCTCATTGATGATGTCTGTCAGAGTTTCCCCACATGTCCTGGCAGCTTATATTTTCTCTAACAGTTCCTATACTGCTGACCTTGAACTTCCGATGCCCAAAAGAGATGGGTAATGGCTACTCTTTTGTTCTGGGTCTGATACAACAATGATTAAGGAGTCATCAATATAATCCTTCTAGTAAAATGGTGGCCAATCCCACCCCATATCTTCCTTATTATCTTTCCTGGCTTTGCCACACAGGACTCTTGGGGACTTGCCATTTGCCCTTCTGCGATGCCCCCCAGATCCAGGAGTATTGCCATCTGACCTGTGGTTACACTATGAAGACTCCTAGACCTTTTCACTTATCCCACATTTGAACCCATCTATATATCTAGTCTCCTCTAGTTAGAATTTGAGCTCTTTCAGAGTAGGGACTGACTCACATCTTTCTCTCTCTAGCACATAATAAGCACTTAATATATGTTTTTTTCATCCATTCGTTTGCCTGAGGGATTGTAAGGGGAGGGATAAGAAAAAGAAAATGACCTATTGATGTAGGTCAGAGGATTATAGACTTGGCTAGAGATGCTCAGGGACCTTAGGGGCCAACTAATTCAGTCCTCCCTTTTTAAAATAGTATTTTATTTTTCCAAATACATGCAGAGATAGTTGTAAACATACCTCTTTACAAAATCTCATGTTCCAAGTTTTTCTCCCTCTCTCTTCCCTCCCTAAGACAGCACAAAATCCTATATAGTTTAAACATGTGCAATTCTTCTAAATATATTTCCATAGTCATCATGCTGCACAAGAAAAATCTGAAGAAAAGGGAAAAACATGAGAAAGAAAAAAAACACAAGCAAACAACAACAAAAGGTGAAAATACTGCGCTTTGATACACATTCAGTCTCTTTACTCTTCTCTCTGGATGCAGATGGCTCTCTCCATCACAAATCTAATGGAATTGTCTTGAATCACCTCATTGTTGAAAAGAGCCATGTGCATCAGGATTGATCATCACATAATCTTGTTGCCCCATATAGTAATCTCCTGGTTCTGCTCACTTCGCTTAGCATCAGTTCAGCTAAGTCTCTCTCTGATTGCTGATCGTTTCTTATAGAACAATAATATTCTATTACATCCATATACCATAATTTATCCAATTATTCCCTGACTGAGAGTCATTCACTCACTTTCCAGTTCCTTGTCACTACAAAAAGGGCTGCAACAAACATTTTTTGCACATGTCAACCCCTTATTTTTTTTTTTTTTACAAATGAGTGGACCTAGGGAGGTGGAAGAGAGGCCCAAGGTGATCTAGGTGGGATTTTTCCAATTCCTCTGAATTTTATTCCATTCCTATGCTGATTATTTCATAGTTATCTTATATCTAGCTTGTTTGTGCATGATCAATTGAACATAATCTCCCTCATTCCATTGTGAGTTCTCCAGATCTCTTTTATTTTTCTTTGTGTTCTCAGAACTTAGCACTGTGCCTCCTACATAGTAGGAGCTTAATAAATGCTCATGGACTGACTGACTGCTGGATTGCTCCTCCCACACACTTTAACACTGGCACCATAAATGATTAGTTTTCTTATTATAGACAAACCTAGCAGTGGCCCGAAGAATAGCTACAATCCTTGGGATTAAGGGAGACTGGAGGACCCTCCATCGCTCAGATTTTCAGCTGAGCCACAGAACTCATGTGGACTATAGCATTTCTGACCACACTCTGGAGATTTTGAATACTGAAGTTTTTATCCTTTATGTCTCAAGGAGAGGGATGAGGGCATGTTCTGTAAAACTAAGCTGTTGGCTTAGCTGCACACCTTGACTTATCTTCTGTCAAGAGATTAACTTGGAATTTTGTACTTTGCCTCATGGTGACTCCTTAATACAGCACAGATTTCTGGAGAATAAGACCATTAGAAGATTAGTGTGATAAGTTGACTTTGGCGATGGTAGGGGGGTCAGGAGGGAGATAGAAAAAGGAGGCAGTGGATGGAGCACAGAAATCCTCCTAGGAACCGTAAATCATGGCAGGATTTTTTTCTCGGTTTTTATAGGGCCTATTCTAAAAAGTGGAAATCTGAGGGAAAGCAACCTGGCATAATGGGGAGATTAATAGCTGTAAGGTCTACCTTATAGGACTGTTGGGTGATGGAGGGTCCTCCAATCTCCCTCAACTCCAAGGATTGTGGCTACTCCCTAAGCCACTGCTAGGTTTGTTTATCATGAGGAACTATGTATGGTGCGCATGTTACAGGGGTTACCAAATGAGAAAATGTTTGTAAAAGAGCTGTTAGAAACCTTAAGACCCTTTATAAATATCAGCTAATGATAATAATTATAGCAACACACATTCATATAGCACTTCAGAGTTTGCAAAATGCTTTATGAAGAAATAGTTTGTATTAGATGGACTTGCTGCTTTCTTTCTCTTATTTCAATTTATATATTTAATATTGAATGTCTTGTAAAGTTTAATTTAATTTAACTAGTGAAATTTGTATTTAAATGTAGAAGAGGCAGTGATGATGTAGCAGAGACATCATTGAACTTGGGATCAGGAATTCCTGGATTCCAATTCTGCTCAGATACTATTTAACTTTAGGCAAATCACTCTGGATTCTAGTATTCTTATCTATAAAATGAGAGGCTAAATTTAAACCTCTTTTAAACCCCATTCTACTCTAAATAAATCTATGATATTATGATCATAATCAAGGACTGAATTTTTTTTTAATTATCAAATTTTATTTCCTTCAGAGAAAATGTTTTATTCTACTTTGGTATGGAAAGCCTAAAAGTCTTAGTTTATTGGTTTATATTATAGGATAGAGAAACTAATTTAAAGATTTTCATGCTAGAATAACGTTTCAGAGTTTATGAGGGAAAACTTTAAGAACTAAAAAATTCTAACTGGCTGAGTTTTTGCAAGGAGTTAATCCCCTCTTGCTTGTCTTTTACTTGAATGGTCAATCTGTTGAGTTCACCTAGGGCCTATAAGCCTAATGAGGAAGTCGTAAACATTTTACAGGTAATTGTGACAGGGTACCATTTGGTATGAGGTTGAATATATTGGCTTAGCTGCACACCTTGGCTTATTGATTAAGAACTTTTATGTTAAAGAAGACCATGAAAGTCTCAGCATGAAGAACATTTTAGTGACTTCTCAGGTTTGAGGCTAATAGAGAATTAGAGATGATCTAATTCAGCCTCCCTAAGGCAGGATACCACCACTTTCAAAAGAGACACCATATTCAAGATACTTTGTGACTCTATGTAAACTTAAAACTACAGTTTATTAGCCCTCATCACTGTGTTTACTCCTATTAGTCAGACAGAGGAAACAATTTGCTCAAAGCAAAAGTATTTAATGAAAGATCTGAGTAAGAAAAGTAACAATATGACAGCTCTTCTATAAATGGGGACACAATGTTTCACAGACACACAAAATCAGTAGGAAGAAGATACATACAGAGGGATAGCATTTGGAGAAGTATGACCAGAGCCCAAGAGTTCACACATTTAGTTAATGGAAAAGGCAAATAACATTAGCTGTTTTCTTCTCCTGAATAGAGAGATCTGTAAATAGACAAAGTCAGAGTCTGTAGAGGTGAGGGACTTTTTTTTGGTACACAGATTTGTCAGTCATCAAAGGAGGACTTAAGAGGTGCTTTGTCTGTCTTTGAAGATCCTTCCCCCTGCTCATTGGTGTCTGGGTTTCTGTTCCAGGACTCCCTTTGACTTAGCAAGGTTAGGAAGTCCTTGTAACTACCTACTCTTTTATTTCTGATCTCTTCAAAATAATTTCAAGGGCTGCCTTCCAACATATGGTAGGTCTTAAGAAATGAATTTTAAAAATTCCTCCCCTCCTTCTGGATCTTTCAGATCCTTTATGAAATTAAAAGGAGAGATAAAAGTAAGAACAAATAAAATCAATTGGGTTTCTATAAGATGTCAACTGCCACATCAATCTCTTGCTCTAAATTCCTGCTTTTACTTTATGCACAAGAACAGCAACAGGCCCTTTAGGCTCCCAACTGCTCTTTATTCAGATTTAAAGACCCAAGTCCAAATAAGTTGTGACTTGCTGAAGTCTTCATACTAAGAACTAGTGTTTAAACCCACACTTTCTGAGTCTACATCTAATTCACTTTCCTCTATAAAATCTGATTCTTGAGGAGCAAACAAGTCACTCTTTATAATCCTTACAGCATCAGGGCTTATAGGACCTAGACAAAGATACAGAACATAGTCAATTAAGATATTGTGAGCACCGAACTAGTGCTTAATAACTACTCAGGAAGACTATGTAGTAGGAAACTTGAAGAATATTATTATTAATATCTAATGTAGAGAAATCAATAGCTGAGTCCAAGGGACTAGTGTACTTTACTACTCCCTAATTTATAGTTTAACAAAGTTCAGTCCTGATGAAGTCTCATCAGTAATCAGGGGAATTAGGCTCCCTATTCTTACAGATATCAGTTTATAAACCTCCTATTCAACTCTTGGGATTGTTGTTGTTTAGCTGTTTTTCAGTCATATCCAAATACTCATGACTCCATTTGGGATTTTCTTGGTAGAGATATTCAAGTGGTTTGCCAATTCCCTCTCCAGCTCATTTTACAGATGAAGAAACCGAGGCAGACAGTGTTAAATGACTTGCCCAGGCTCACACAGCTAGTAAGTATCTAGGCTGGATTTGAATTCACAAACCCCAGGTCTGGATCTCTATTCACTATGCCACCTTTATGTTCATCTTGGGAATTAGAATTAATTATGGCTAACAACTCTAGGAAAAATTTTTTTTTGGCTTTTTGCTAAGGCAATTGAGGTTAAGTGACTTGTCCAAGGTCACACAACTAGGGAATGTGAAGTATCTGAGATCAGATTTGAACTCAGGTCCTCCTGACTTCACTGGTGTCTATCCACTGCGCCACCTAGCTGTCCCTAGGAAATCTTTTAGAAGAGGAATAGAGCAAGTTTATTCTTAAACACCAAAAGGAAGCACTAAAACATGACATTTGAAGGAGTACATTAACAAGATTTAGTCATTTATCTTATAACTACTATTACAATGGAGTAAGATGCTAATGGAGGCAGCTAGGTGGTTCAATGGTTGGTGCACCAGACCTGGAGTCAGAAAGTCCTGAGTTCAAATGTGCCTTCAGTCACTCACTAGATGTGTGAGCCTGGGCAAGTCACATCATCTCTGATGGCCTTAATCCACTGGACAAAGAAATGGTCAATCACTCCTTTATCTTTGCCAAGAAAATCCCATACAGGGTCATGAAAATTGGGACACTTCATTGATAGCCTGCCCTCATTCAAAAAATTCCATCTCCTTGAAATTTTTCCTTTAGGAAGTAGCACAATACAGTGGAAAATGTCCTGGTTCTAGGTTATGAAGATCTGGATTCAAATCCTGCCTCTTCGATGGATGCTCACTACATATGTGATCTTGGGCAAATCACTAAATTTAATATTTTCTTTTTTGTAAAATGGGATGGCTATGCTGGATGGTGTTTCAAGTCTAAATGAATAATATTGCTATTATTATGATTGCTGCTTATGTATTATAATTTCTGTTATAATTTGTTATCATTAATATGGCATTCTGCACAATCTGTGTCTCTGACCTAATACAGATTAGATTCAGACTTAAGGGCTTCAGATACAAATCTGGATCCTTAATAGAAATAATGCTCTCCAGCACAGGGAAGGCCTCTTTAGGTCATATAGGATCCTAAAATTTGGAGCTGAAAGGCATCTTAGGATCATCTAGTCTTACTCTTTCATTTTACAGAAAAAAAATTGAGTCCTAAAGAGGTGAAGAAGTTGTTTAATGTTACAAGATAGTGAATATATAAATAATATATATGTATATAAATAAATAGTAAATAAATAAATAATAAATACAAGATAGTAAGTTTAATAATTTCAGCACCCTGGGACAAAGTCCTGTTTACCCTGGCACAAAGTCCTGTTTACCTTGGCCTAGGTTTTTTTTTTTTGTTTGTTTGTTTTTTTGTTTTTTTTTTTTTTTAAATCAATATCCAGTCTGCCTAGCAACAGAATCAGGATCCAGACTTAGTTCCTTTGGCTCCAAATTCCCTCCTCTTCCCAAAACACCATGCTGCCTCCTGGGTTACTGAAGATACAGCTGTCACTAACCTATGACACAGTATCATTACTGCCCAATCCTTTGGTATAAGCTGTATCTAAAACTTTCAGCAATCCAAGTACAAGCCAGAGCATTTCCTCAGGGACACGCATGAAACAGAAGAACACAAATATAGACACCCAGAGGAAACTAGCCAGGTAACCAGACTCCCCAGGGCTACCTTGTTCTTCTCCAAAAGGGACCCCCCTGGCAATCTTGCCCTGCATTCTTCCAAAACACTGGGCTTCCCAGCAACAGTCTAAGGCACAACCCAACAGCAGCCTGGGCTCCCCCTATTTTTCACTCATCTTTAGCAGAATGGAATCCAACATCAGGGCCAGTCCTAGTCCTAAATGAGAGACTGTAGAAAAAAAAAAACCAAACAAACCAAAAACAACCTTATTTTAGAAACAAGGAGGACCAGAATTTCAATCCTGTTTCTCACATTTCTTAGCTGTGTGACTGTGGGCAAGTCCCTTTAATCCAAAGGCTCTCACTGTAAAATGAAGGAAGTTTTAATGGCTCTTCCAGGGTTTCTGGGAAAGTCAATGAGATTATATATGTAGGTCTTCAGGTACAATATAATTTTTTTTCCCCTCAGTTGCTGCAACTGAAGAAATTCATCACCTGGCCACTAGGTGGCGAGCCTGGGTCTGTTTAGGTGAGTTGGTCCCAGGAAGGCCCTTAGCCAAGTTGACCTGCCAGGGTTTTTAATTTGGCTGGAATGGTGTTTGAGAGACTAGGGGCATGTGTTTGCTTGGATGAGGACCCAGAACAAAATGAAATAATGTAGGTGATTCCCTTTGCACCCTTTCCAGCACTCTATAATGAGACAGCTGTTACGATCCCAGAACTGGTCAGCAGCATGGGAAAAAATGATCTTCCTGCCAAACAAGAAATGCATCAGCTATAATATCTTTGCTTTACTGAGCAGAAATGTCAGCCTGTGGGTCTGCTGGGCTCATATTGTTCTGTACGGTATCTGGAACATGGCCAGAACCTAATAAATGGCCATGATACTTCTGATTCGAGGCCCCCTGAGAAAGGAGGCAGATTTTTTTTTTTCCCTTTCTACAGAAAGGAATTGTTCTATCTGGGGAAGGTCAGTCTCCTGGCACAATAGGATCATAGGTTGACATAGAATCATGATGAGCAATTTTTGCGACCAGAGCGGGCAGCATAAAATGCATTCTCAATTCAGCTGGGACTTGGTGAAATCATGCAGTTCCAGGAAAATAAGACGAGATGATCATAAGGAACAGAAGGATACTAGATTGAGAAGGAACTCAACTAGTAGAGGAAGGCAGTCTCTAATAACTTCCTATTTTAGTTATTCTTGTTAATTCAAGAATTAAGCTCGGGTAGTACCTAACCAGGTACTAAGGAGTTTCTATGCTGCTGAAGTAACTGATGTTACTCTAAATTTTGTACTCTGGGTCAAAGCTCTAGTCACTCTGGCCTAGTTATTCATATGGTTTATTGACGTACAGATTGTACTCGTGGTTTAAACTTCACTGAGCCAGTTCCCCATCTTTCTAAAATGATCTTGTGTCCTTATGACGTGGCTGATGTGGGCACCAGATGATGGTAGGCACCAAATGTTGGCGTTCGGTTACGTGAAGAATTCACAATGGCCATTCTCTTTGGCAAAAGGTAAATTAATTTAGGGAAATAGGTTACAGACAAAATGAAGGGATACAATAGACACTAGGAATGGGAAATATGAAATAGGTTGGGAGAGCATATGAAAGACAAGTTCTTCAGTGGAACTCACAATTACTCACTAGAAAGGGGGCACCCCATGAGGTTGGGGTATGTCCTTAGCTGGCAAACCCACTCTCAGAAAGGGATATAGTACCCCAAAAGAGTTAGCTATAAGGAGAAGTGGGGTTGAGAAACATAGTGGAGTTAGGGAAGATACTATGTGGCATGGGGAAGGAGAAGGGGAAGGGGAAGGGGAAAAATACCACTAGGCAGAATACTGTAGGAAACTGATCCAAAGGAGGGTGGTGGCTATGGGATGGGCCATAAGTTAATAACTTCAGGGACATGACTGGGATTTCTGACAGATCTGGGAAGGTGAGACTGCCCAAGACCCCTACAAAGGGTGGGCCTCAGAGGTTTGACATAACTTGGATTTCTGACTGGATGACCTCCTCAGAGGGTGGGACCATGGAGCCAAATTGATCTCTATCAGTGCCTTCTACCTGCTTGCCACAGGAATCAATTCTTCAGTTTTTTTTTCTGACCAACACACTATTTAGTACCTCATCACTTAAAAACTGGATTGTTATTTTTGACTTATATCCAAAAGTTTGTACTTTGTATTTTTTTTTAAACTCATACCCATAGAAGTGTACAAGATGTGCATGCTTTAAATAAATAAAAACAGAAGGAGCTCCCCAGGTCTTCTACCTCAGCCTCTGTTTAATATTTAACAGAATGGAATCCAACATCAGGGCCAGCCTGAGGCAAAATTCTGAAATAGACTTTCTTTGGCTTTAGTCCATCTCTTTTTCAGTGCCCTTCTTTCTCCTTCTCTTCTTCCCTATCTCCTTCCCACCTTTCCAATACACACACACACACACACACACACACACACACACATACACACACACACACCTTTATATACCTATTCTTTGTGGAATTCCTGGAGGGTCTTTGTTTCAACTGTCCACCAGCTCATCTCCATAATCTGCTCATTTGTAATGGCTTCAAGAGTCAGCACATGGGATGGATAGACTGCCAGGTTTAGTGTCAAGAGGATCTAGATTAAAATCCCACCAGTGAGGATGGCTAGATGGTAAAATGGAGAGATCACCAGATCTGGAATCAGGAACACCTAAATTTAAATCCAGCCTTGGGCATTTGATACTTACTAGCTGTATGATTCTGAGCAAGTCACTTAACCCCAACTTCCTTGCCAAAAAAAGGGGGAAAACACCACCAGTGATTAGATCGGCTTAGTATGAGAGTACATGGGGCTACTGAGTATGGTCCATCTCCTGAGCTTAGAAGTTCTGAGCTACTATAGAGGTAAAGGGAATAATGCATTGGCATTCAATCCACCATCAATATGGTGAGTCCCCAGGGTGGTGGTAGGAGGGACCCAACAGGCACAGGTCATAAATGAACCTGCTCAAAGTTTCTTTGCTGAGTTTTAGAGGAATTGGATTTGTGTATGAGTGGCTGCTATGTTTCCAATCTGTTTGAGATGGGGAGCCCTGCTTTCTAAAATAAAATCAAAAGAACAGGTTCTCCTAGAAAGTTTTAAAAGTCTCTTCTAGCTCTAGCTCTATTATCCTATGATTTAAAATTCTTTGGGATATGCTCATTTTTTAATATGCTTTAAAGTTTAGAGGAGTGAATCTTTAATGGTGAAATGAAAGTCAGTTGAGCTGATTTGGGTAAAGGGATCCATCCTACTCAATATTCCTTTAAATCCCATTACAAATGGGTTGTACAATATTGCTCTCCATTCTCCACTTCTGGTTCTCTGAATTTATTCTACCATACCTCCTTTCAACACTTTTATTCCAAATGACTTATCCTCCAAGACTAATGACTAATGGAAATATTACAATAGCATCCCTGCCCCTTTCAGCTGCCTTTTATATAAGGTCTTCATTAGAATAGAACATAAGCTCCTTGAGGGCAAGGGCTGACTTTCCTTCTGCCTGTATTTGTATTCTTTTCTAGTATTTAGCACAGTGCTAGGCACATAGCAAGTGTTTAACAAATACTTGTAGACTTTTTACCTACTTATGATGCTCCATCCAAGATAATAAGTGATTCTTGGAAATGATGGGTTTTGATACAGGATGTCCAAAAATACATTCTGAAAGAGACAGCTGCATCTAACATGTTCTATTTTACTAGCTCCTACAGTACACTTGGAAATGGATGAGTGGCTTAGAATATATTCCTTTACCGTATTTTTTCTCTCCAAGTCTCAGTTTCTTCATCTGTAAATAAAAGATTGGATGGTAATCTCAGGTCCCTACATCCATATTATGGTCCAAACCTGCCCCTGACAATGCACCTTACTTGCCTCTGTGTTCAAAACACCAAGCTGCTGGAGCAATGGGGACGTGGAGATATAGAACTTAATGAGGTCAAACATACCCAGAGATCTCCCCAGAGGAGAGCTATCCAAGCGTGCCTTGTCTGAAACACAAAATGAACAACTCTAGAGGTATTCAGTAGTCACCATAACCTGACCTTTTCTTGGATCTCTGGAATCTTGTTGTTGCCGTTCAGTCATGTGCAACTCTCTGTGAGGTTTCAGGGTTTTCTTGGCAAAGATATTAGAATGGTTTAACATTTCCTTCTCCAGCTCACTTTTCAGATAAGGAAACTGAGGCAAATGGGGTTAGAACTTGCCCAGAGTCACAAAGTTAGCAAATAACTGAAGCCAGATTTAAACTGCGGTCTTCTGTCTCTATTCCCTGCACACTTACTGCTGAAGATTACAGTTCATGGACTTTGAAGCTGAGAGACTCTAGTCCAATCACCTTCATTTGACCGTAGTCAAAATGTAGTGACTCATTCCTCCTCCATGTCCTGGTCTCCAGACACCCACGAGCTCCTGACCCATGAGTCATGGTCCACAGGAGATACCGAAGTACAAGACAAGGAAGGAGGCTACTCCATCTGCCCCAGTGCATGACAGTCCATCTAAAACAGTATGGTCCTCAATAAGGCAAGAGCAAGATTTTATTAAGCACTTAACCATGTACGAGGTACTGCACCAAATACTAGGAATACAAATACAGAGGGAGAGAAAGATGTCCCTGAGGAGTTTTCATTTTAATGGGGGAGGGCAACACCTAAAGGGCAGCTGAAAAGCATGGTGGGAAGGGGAAGGACATAGTGGGAAAAAAATCCAGAAGAGTTAGGGGCTGGGGACAGAGAAATGGGCAAACTTGGATGCTATAGAGTCCCTTCCTTAAAATGGAGGTAGGAGGAAGAACCAGCCAATCAGAGGAAGGGGTCACATAGATTGAAGAATATTCCAGAGTGAGAAGGACACTGGGGAAATGGTGAAGAAAGAAATCCAAAAGAATTTGGAATAAAGCCCCTAAATAAATGGAGGAGTAAAAATCAATGTCCCCAGGGGCGGAGTGTTCATCTTTTCTTAAAATGGAGATTCTAGGGGTGAGAACCACTTAGGGAAAGTCAAAGCATCTTCCAGTGTGAAAAAGCTGCATCATCAGCATTTATGTCCTCTCCCCTTTCTTACTTTCACAGCAGACTTTAAGAAGGAGAAGGACATCCAACCCCCAGCGCCATTTTGTATCACCATTTGTTTCATGGGTTGCCATGGTCAATTAATAGCCAATATTTATTGATCATTGATCCAGAGCTGCAAAGGTCATCTAGTCCAACTCATCTATTTTACAGAGGAGAAAACAGAGGTCTGGGGGGAGGTGAGCGTTGCACTCATGGTTATGCAAGTAGCAACCAGGAGAAGTAGGTCAGGATCAAGGTCCTTTGACTTCAAAGCTGTGCTGTTTCCTCTGTACCATACTGGGATACGGGCAGTGAGGCTCTCTAGCGTTAGCTGGGTTATGACCTAGATAACAGACAGAGCCAGAGACACGTTGTTCACAGTCTAAATGGAAGAGGAATTTCCTATAAGAGGTAAGGTTCTCCAGACCCTCCCTTGGGATTTCCTTGCTCTTCTCTGACACACAAATCCATCCTTTGGACCCAAGTAGATTTCCACTGATGCACAATAGTGGCAGATCCTGAAATACTGCCATCTCCAAAGGGTTGATACTGCGGGCAACCCTGAAGGCACCAATTGGAAGCAAAATTGCTTCAGTCCATTACCTGACTTGTTTGCAAAAAGTGGCCAAGAGAATCTCATTTGGGAAAAGTATAGTGGCAGATGGCGGCGGGCTGATCCTGAAGCAAGACAGGGATGAGAGTGGTACCAGTGCTGTATTGTATATTTAAAAAGAAATGGTGAATGTTGAAGAAATGTTTGAAAAAGACTAATGGAAGGTTTCTGGCATTGTTATGAGTAGATAATGTGAGGAGGTACGGATGGCTTGAAATCTGAACTCTTAGACAAATTACCCATAGCATGAGATAATGCATCCATCCAAGTGTTGATTTGGGGGCCTCTTCCTAAAGGACTGCTATAGTCCTCACTACTTTGGGACCAGAGAGGATCACCTGTTAGAGAGAGAGTCCTAAACTGCTTTTGCCAGGATGATGTCCATGGACGTTCAGCATGAGAATCTGTCAAGAGGCTAGAGATTTAGAAAAGAAGCTAGAAGTGGGGAGGAGAGTGTTTGTTAATTATTTTTACCTTTTTACTCAGCATTATATTTTTTAAAAATTGCTCTTTCTCATGTTGCATGTATGATTACGGTAGGAAAAAATTGGAGAGGAAGGGGGAAAATAAGGAGTTGGAGCAGAAGTTAAAAAAAATTTTTTTAGATAACTTTTGGTTATGTATCACCAACATTTCTGTATTTTTTCTCCTCCTCAGTAAGTAATCTGTTATAACAATGAATTAAATAAAAGAGGGAAGAAAAAGAAAATGAAAAAAAGCATTTAACAAAACTAGGCAACACTATGTCTGACAATATATTTAAAGTTCTCTGCCTACTGTCCGCAGCCTCTGCAAAAAAAAAAAAAAATAGACAGGATTCATTTCTTCATCTTTTCCCTTGGGCCAAAGTTAATCATTATAATTATACAGGGTTTGACTTCATGTTTTTTTTTATTCTTTACATTTATATTATTGTCAGTGTGTGTGTGTGTGTGTGTGTGTGTGTGTGTGTGTGTGTGTACAGAACAGGATGTTAAATAGAGCGGAATTGTCCCTAAACTCCTTCTGACACTTAACTGAATCTTGACCATTTGGGACCACTTTACCCTTTCAAATTATACTGGGTGTTCCTTTTAAACTAATTTCATCTATGCAAAATTGTCTGCTCCAGGGAGTTCATGTGGTGTGCTTCAGTTCATCCAACACTCCTCTGTCAGGGTAGCCCTAACTCCTGGACCATCTAAGATTGGCTCATCTATAATATTACTTCATTAATTCAAGGGTCTATGATTTCATCTCCACACATTCTAGTGTCACCGATTCAGATCGCCCCACCCCACCATACTTCAGTAGACTTCCATCATGAGATATTAATATTAAAAAACATCATTATCTTTGGTTTCCACTCCTGTTCTCCTCCCCTACTTCCACTCAGAGATAATCCCGGATGTTTGGAAAGTCCCTGCTTTATGAATTATGAGGAGGCAGAAGTGAGTGGCTGGGAAGTTGACTAGACAGCCATGCTCATATCATGAAATGTCACTTACTAGAATCAGCTTCAGTAGAAATTTTTAACTAAAGTGTCTAATTAAGAGTGTCCAATTCCCCTCTGGAGAGGGTTATTTAATCCAGCAAGACAGAAGTAAATCACCAATCTGCTGATTAACAGAAACTGCTTTTTGGCAGCAAAGAACGCAACATGTGTCAAAGATTGAGGAATAACACAATCCTTGTCCTTGAAGAAAGCCTGTTTTAAACCCCCAAAGGGTAGGGTGAGTCCATTTATTTCTTGGGTTTATTAAACAGCACAAATTAATAACACCCCAGTCTCATTTTGGCGAAAAACAAGTTACATTTCTGCCAACAGTCCTCCCACCTCCCCTTTTAATTTTGAAGCCTGTTTTTATTTGTGGAGAAATTTAATCCTTATGTCTCTGATTCATTTTCACTTAACTCATCGAAATGTTTTATGACAGAAGCTTTTGGAATGTCTCTTTTCCCCTCTTTTAAGACTTGAAAAAAACTACTAAAAAACAAAAAGAAGCCAGTTTGCTCATAATATTCCATAATTTCCAAATTCCAACCTGGCTAATCTAGCTTTGGGTCATAGATAATTAATCATGTAACAGTCATACCTTATCTGGAAGGGAAGTTGAAGGGAAAGGAAAAAGAGTATTCTTTCTTCGTGTGTGTAGAGTGCCAGTTGGATCCAGATATACTTCCTTCCCTCCCCTCCCCACCAACCTAGGTGATTTCTGCCTAGTGGGCATGTTCTTCTAGAGTTCTCTCTGAAATATACTGATCATATTTGAAGACAGGGAGGATGAATAAATGAGCGAGCCCTCCTGGAACCAAGAGTTCAGTCCTGTCTCAGACAGCAAAATAGCATCTTAAATTGTCTTGGCTTAAAAAACAAAAGGAAAATCTCAGAGTCAGTTTGGGGAATTTTATCCAAAATTAATAAAGTCAAGTCATATGACTTTTCCTAGTTTAGCTCTACTCCCAGCTAGGACAAAGCCTCCTTTGCAAAATTAAATGTTGTTCTTCTCTCCTTTAGTTTCTGTTCACAATTAAGGACATAAATGAATAATTACCAAAGATCTTCCAACATTTGTAAGAGCAAATTATGAAGTAGCGTAGCCCCTCCCTTTTGGGCATATTTTCTCCCTCATATTCCCTAATGGGAGTAATGGGGGGAAGAAAAATTCTTTCCCTTGCTTGCCCCCAGAAACAGTGATGACTTTTTCCAGGAAAGATCAAAATGACCACCAAATCTATGGCTCTTTGTGGTGTGCAAACCACTTTCCACAGAGTTCCTTATTTGAGCCTCAGAACAACCCTGAGGTAGGTACTCTTCTTATACCCATTTTGGAGATAAGAAAATTGAGGTCCAGAAAAGTTAAATGACTTGCCAGTCACACAACTAGCAATAGTCTGAGGCAGGTCTCCCTACCTCTAAATCAGCACTCCTTCTACAATAATTAATTGCTTAAAAACTTGACTTACCCAAGTTGACTGAGGGGGAAATCCATGCATCTATTTCTATTTCCTTTTTCTGAGCACAGGTCAGAGAATAGACTACCTATGTAAATCAAGATTTTCCAAATTCAAGAGTTTCTGAGTTCAAAGCATCAGGATGCTGGACCTCATAAAGAAAGAAAGCTTCCTTAGCAATGGAGCCCACCAGAGAGTGAGGTAGCTGAAGGGTAAAAATCATGACGAGTGACCAGAGATTTGGACCTTACCCAATCTCCATAAAATGTCTGAGTTGCTCGTTCAGAAAGTCAGTAAGTCAGTCAGTCAATAAGTATTCAGTTCCTGCCCTCAAGGAGCTGACAGTCTAATGGGAGAAGACCATGGGGATTAATTAGTTAGCTTTCCCTCAAGGTATGTTCCATAGGGAGTCTGGCAATCTAACTAGGCTAAGTCTAGCAGACTATTTCAGTGATTTATGTTTCTATAGTTTTTCATGATACCTTTCCTTCACATCTGGGGCATTTGTGTAGGATGGACATAAAGGCTGCCCCATCCTTTCCACTTCTATGGTTCATTGATAGTTTTATGGTGAAGCTGGGGACCCTGCTATCCATTTCAGTGGGAATTCAGACTTTATCTGTACCTAAGTTTTATTTTACCATTTTCTTTTCCTTTTTTATTAAAGCTTTTTATTTTAAAAACATATGCATGGAAAATATTTTCAACATTGACCCTTGCAAAACCCTGGGTTCCAAACCTCCCCCCTTCTCCTCACCCCACTCCACCCCTAGATTTTGCCATTTTCTTAGAAGGGGTAATAGCCAAAGAGAGAAGTATGCTATTAGGGGACAAGGCCCCTAGTGTTAAACCAAGTTGAGTATAAGCCCAGAGTTCTTTGGGGGACCTTAGGTCACAGATGAGACTATAAGAAAAAATAGAATATTATAAATATATAGGAGGTGAGGTGTTAATGTGAAGAGATTATGACTACATAAACCCAATTTTGCCTTTTTAAAAAAATATTAAATGTGTTACTTGTCTATTAAGTAAAGCTGGAAGTAGCAAACACCATTGATTCTCAAATGTCCACACAGGGGAGAAGGGACAACTTTTGAGGATAGAAGTTACTTCCACCCCCCAGAAATACTGTACTCCGGGCCACATGATTAAATTAGTCTGTTGGGTTTTGTTTGGCAGCTAGGGCCATGTTCCATCAACAGTGGGCACCCCATGACTAACAGTCGTTGGCCACGAAGGCACTGGAAACTGCTTTCTCAGTCAGGAAAAATGTAGTCATAGGTCCTGCTTCAAACCAGTTATAGCAACTTCTGCTCTGTTCTTTGAAGTGTTCCTTTACTCAAGTTTTTCTCTCATCATCAGGAGAAAAATTTTCAAACCAGGACATTAGATAGATTCTTAAAGAGTTTCTTGGGAAGCATAAATCAGGTAATATCATTCCTTAAGTAATAAGATCACACCTCAACTTTTTGGATGTTGGTGGATTTTTTTCTCAGCCTTACCTTTGAGAAGATTCTGTTGACCTGTCTTGGTAAATCTGATGGAGCTTCTAAGGTCTTCTCAGATGGTCATCCACTGGGTAGAGGTTCCCTAACAGGGCTTGAATTAGTTATAGTTCCAGGAGGACCAGAGCCCTTCTCATATGACCAGGGTCATAGAGGACAGTCCCCAGGGATCTGGGGTTTCTAATACTATTCTACTCCTCACCACTGTAGATGTTAAGGCAGTCCCTCATTCTTAAATTTCTGTCTGTCAAAAATGAACTTTGGGGTAGCTAGGTGGTTCAGTGGATAGAGCATGGGAGTCAGGAGGATCTGCTTTCAAATTCAACCTCAGATACTCAACACTTACTAGTTGTATGATCTTGCAAAAACAAAAAACAAAAAACAAATCAGCTTCACTGTGTTCCTGCCTCATAGGATTATATAACTAGAGCTGTAATGGGTTTCAAACCCTATCAAGCAATAATAATAGCCAACATTGATATAGTACTTTAAGATACATAAACAAACTTTACATATATGATCATATTTGAGCCTCAAAACAACCCTGTGAGTTAGGTGCTTTTATTAAACCCATTTTGTAGATGAAGAAACTGAGGCAGAAGCTCACACAGCTAATTCTGCTTCAGAATTCAAACACAGGTCTTCTTGACCCCAAATATAGTCCAGCCCCCTCATTTTACAGATCAATAATCAGGAACCCAAGAAGGTTAATTTGGCCAGTGTCATAGTAAGAGTAAAAGGCAAGATTTGAATCTGGATCTTCTGACTCCAAAGATAAGTGTTCTTCTTCTCTATTCTGTAAGGCTGTCCAGGAAAGATATTATAATGTAACAGGTGGAGGGGAAAGAAGAGAAGAGGGAAGAAATCCTTGCGGTGGCTGCCCTTTTTTTTTTTTAAAGGCTGGATCTCCCTATTTTATCCAGACTGGAAGGGCAGAGGCTGCTAAATAATCGATGCCAGAGCTTTGCTCCAGTTTCAGCCTGGCTTGGCTTACCCTTTCCTTGCACTCTGCCAAATGTAGTGTGGACACCCAGTGGACACGACCCACTGAACTCAAGAGATCAGCCAGCCTCAGCTTTTCTGCTGGTGGGAACTACAGTCAAGTCACCAAGCCAAGCTTGGGTCAGGACTTTTAGTCTTCACTCCTTCCCCTTCCTGAGAGGATGTCTTCACTGACTCAGTACTGGACCAACGCTGTCTCAGTTCAGACAAATGGTGCTGTAACTTATTAAGGAGGACTTGGAGGTTAATGGAAAATGTTTAGAAAAATTGCTTCTGGGATAGGATGCCAAGTCAATAAGAAAGAGCCAAAAGGTGACCCTGTAGCGCTGAAAAGCCCAGTGGAAGCCATTCTGACTTTAGTTCTGTCTCACTAGTAAAGACAGTTTTCAGGGGAATAGAGAACTCCTACTTTAATTACAATGTGAATGACTTTGATTATATGGATATATAGGATATAATGTGGTTCATTCTCCATCATCATAGTTGAAAATGATTCTAGATTCTTCAAGTCTCTGCTTGTGAAGTGCAAACTCTAGCCCAGAGGTTCTTTTAAATTTGAGATGTATAATGGACATCCAATTTGCAAGGTCTCAAAGTATTTGGTCATATAAGATTGGAGGTCAGCTGAAAAGCTAGGGTAGGATAGGTAGATTGAAAGATAATAAGAAATGTAATTAAATGTAGGGGAGCAGAGGAGATCACCAAATGAAGTTGTACATGGAGAAAAAAGAGGGCCCCAAGAAGAACACTGAGGGACTTCAAAATTAAGAGCATGATTTTCAGGAGACTCCAATAAAGGAGACTGAGAAGAAGCCATCAAAAGGGAGGAGAACCAAGAGGAAAGAGAGAAAGGAGGGTGGGTAGGGTAAGGAGAGACAGAGACAGAAACAGAGACAGAGAAAGACAGAGACAGAGACAGAGATAGATAGAGAGACAGAGACAGACAGACAGAGACACAGAGAGATGGACAGACAGAAAGAGACAGAGGCAGAGAAAGACAGAGAGGCAGAGGTATCCCAAAAACCTGGAGAAAAGAGATTATTGAGGAGGAGGAAGTGGTGGACAGTATAAAAATCTGCAGAAAGGTCAAGGAGAAAAATATATTGGATTTGGAAACTATGAATCAGTCAGTAATGACTTTGGATCATTAGTGAATAGCTTTGTTTTTCAGTCCTGCTGCCTGACCATGGTGTGCATCATCTCCTTCATTGGAAATCTCACTTTCAAGGCCTGCATTTGGGTCAGAAAGTTTTGGCAGAACTGATGGACAGTCTGTCCTTTTGCTCAGCATTTGTCCAGGTGGATGTCCATCAGTTCTCCCACCTGCTCATTAGAAAGCCCAGCTAAGTCTGCTCTATGAAATAGATGGCGATTGTAAATAGTTGTCATAACCACCATCAGCCCCTTGAAGCAGACGAGTGACCTGGTCTCACAAGAAGTCCATACAGGTTGGTTTTCCATTAATCAATTACCTTGTGAGTCCTGAATGTCAATGTCGTTTCCCCATTCCACAAGAAACAATCTTGAGACTCATTGATTCCATCTTGGGTGTATCCTACCTCTAGTCTCTTCTATCATGGAGGAAATCATTTAATACCACTGATCCATGGAAAGTATGGGGACCTTCAAGTGTCTCTGCCTCAGTAGCATCTGCATTTTGTTGAAAGATGATTTGGACCTATGAGAGAATTGGATCTTAATGCTAAAAGTTCCAAAAGGGTGAGCGTAAGCATCTCAGATCTCTCCAGGTAGGCTTTTACCTTATCTGCCTATAGGTAAAGCCAGCCATCTTAGCTCCTTCTTTCCCTGAATGGTGGTCTCCAGGCCCAAGACTGCAAGTGGAAAGCCTCTACATGTGGCTTAGGAAGTTTCAAGTACCCTAACCTTTGGACAAATGCTTTTTGTCTGAATGAGACAAAGTGGGGGATGGCTCCTGGAATCAATGTCCTATCTCTGCCACAAACTTCAATATAACATCGGGCAAATGGATCCTGCCCTTTGGGGTCTCGATTTCCTTCTTGAGAGAATTAGAGGAGATCTCTTTAGGATCTCTTTCCGATTTAAGTCTCAGGATATTTCGATACCCAAGAGCTGAGTAAATCCTGAACATTTTCCAATTTCACTTTTTTTCTGCTATAAAAAGGAGTGGGATTGTTCTCTAAGATTCTATGAGCTTAGTCAGATTTGAACTCATGAAGATAGATCTTCACTTAATCCCGATTACCTCAGTTTCCTCATCTGTTAAATGAACTGGAGAAGGAAAGGGCGGCGTTTTTGCCAGAAAACCCCAAACAGGGTCACACACTCGACTGGCTCTCTAAACTACTCTCAGGTAAATTGACTTTCTCTTTTTGTGGGGAGGGGGAAGGACGCAGGATTGGACTTTTTCTGGCCCAATAGCTCAGTGGGGGCCTGAGAACAGGGAGGAGGAAACAAGGAAGCACCCATGGGTGGCGTGATTGCAGCCGCCCTGGCCCCAGCCCCAATCCCCATCTCGCTCTCCGTGGTCTCCGTAGGCGGTAAGGTGGGCACCATGCCCCAGAGCAGGGGCGAGCTCGGGCAGCCTTGATTACCAGCACTGCAGGTGAATAGGTAGCTGGCAGCCCCGCTTGACTCCAGGCACCTTGCAGGCGGAGCAGTGGGAAGTGGGAAGAAGAAGGGGAAGAATTCGGATCCTTTCTCCAGCCTGAGCCCGGGACAACGATGTCCAGGACCATGGAGAGCGCCTGTCTCCCCCTCCCCTTTTTCTTTCTCCTTCCTCTCCTCCCAACTCCTCTGAGGATGGGGCAGCACTAACCTGGAGCTGAGGGGGGACCGGTGAGTTGGTCTCACTTTCCCCCACTTGGCTTCTGGGGCTTTAGGGATCCAGCCAGCTTATGTGGGAGGCTCAGAGGAAAGAACACTTAAAAAAAAATTTCCTGACCCCTCCAAAGCTACCAGCCTGGGGTGGGGGTGGGAGTGGGGGTGGGGAAAGCTGCCTGCCCTGTGTGGGATTTTCATAAATTCCCAGTCTGGTAAAAATGAAAGGGACCTTAGAGATGACTTGATGTTTTACTAGGAAGTTAACTGGCTCTGGAAGTCCAGGACTTGGGTTCAGATGCTGCCTTTAGTATATCTGTAGAATCTTGGACAGGTCACCTCATTTCCTCTTTCTCCCTTTTTTCAATTTCAGGAATAGGGTGTTGGTTCGATGACCCCTTCCAGCTGGAGAACCATATCCTCTGATCTTCCCACAGATGAGGATATGAGGATCTTGAGAGCCAGAGATTTGAGTGACTCATCCAAGATCACGCAGAAAGTTAGTGCCAAGGCTAACCCTTGAATGAATTTCAGTGTTCACAAGCAGCACCCTAGGTGTCCTTTATTTAAAGTTGGGCTGTCCCTGGGTCAGCAATACCAGCCTCATTAACTACATGTCTTTATCTCTCTGTAAAACATCCGGGCCCTCCTAAAGCATGGGGCACTCCAGACAATGACATCCTTCAAATGCCATCATTAAAGCTACCCACAAACCCATCCCTTTGTTTAAATGAGACCATTATCTCCTGCACCATGGGACCACTCTCACCTCAGGAAAACCACAGGACCAGAGAGAATGATTACCTTGGGAACTGCTCCATCCGGGGCTTTCTCTGCCCAAAATAGAAAGCTCGATTAAAGTATTCAATGCAGGAATAATGGCTTTCAGAAACCATTATTGGTTTTCTTGTCTCGAAAGACAATCTGCTCTGGACACTCACGGCACCTTTTTGATGAGCAAGAGAGATTGTTATCATTTATATTAACAACAACAGACATTTACTTAGAACTTAATGCAGCTAAGTGATGCAGTGGGTAGATCACTGGACTTGGTGTGTGGAAGACTCTTGGTGAGTTCAAAGACAGCTTCAGGCACTTACTAGTAGCTGTGACCTTCTGCCTTCTAAAATCTTCTGATGAGACACTGCATTATGGATGTGATCTTGTGCTCTCAAAGCCTTGGCCAGTAAGACAGAAGCTCTATCAGGTTCCCAGCAGGTTGGAAAGGCTTTGCAGTGGGATTTCAGAGAATCTTATCTCTGTTGTCAAGACCTAGGCTCAGAGAGGCTCAGCTCTAGGTTAGCTTTGGGATGTGTGTGTGTGTGTGTGTGTGTGTGTGTATTTTTGGTCATTGTAGCTCTTAAAGACCACCCACAAATTAGCAGCTCTTAATCTGGGGTCTGTGCTCTCATTTGTTTAACATTTTGATAACTGCATTTCAACACAATTGATTTCTTTTGTAATTCTATGCATTTTGAGAACACGATTTTTTTCCCTGAGGCAGTTGGGGTTAAGTGACTTGCCCAAGGTCACACAGCTAAGAAGTGTTAAGTGTCTGAGGCCAAATTTGAACTCAGGTCCTCCTGACTTCAGGGCTAGTGCTCTATCCTCTGCATGAACTAGCTGTCTCGAGAATATGATTTTGAGACACGGGTATCCAGGTTTCATCACAATAGGAAAAATTCTGAGACCAAAAAAAAAAAAAATCCTGTCACTAAACGGTAGAGGGGCTGCCATATTGGTTAGAGAAGGAAGCACCAGCCTCAATAAAATGACCAGGGTTTGATTATTGAAGTCATCTCATAAACTTGTCTTTATCATGTTTGAACACCTAGAGTCCTCTAACCATGTCACTCATTACTATTTCTGGACTCCTGGTGCTCTAGTGCTTTTATTATACAGCTTAAACATATTCAAATAACTTTGATCCCTGCTATCTTGGGGCTTGGGAACCAAGAAGATAAACATTGAAAATGCATTAGAATTTCTAAGTATATTGAGCAGGCAGGCTTCCAGCAGTAGGTGTCATTTCCTTGATTGCTGGATTCTTGATTAGCAGATTCTCAGTTAGAAGCTGATAACAGTGGGGTAACATTATTCCATAAAAAAATGGCAGGTACCAGGAGCAAAAAAATAATCTTTTATTTATTTATTTATTTATTTTTATTTTATTTGCATAACATGTGTGGGTAATTCTTCAACAATAACCCTTACATAGCTTTCTGTTACAAATTTTTCCCCCAACTTCCCACCCCTCCCCTAGATGGCAGGATATCCACTACATGTTAATTATGTTAAAATATTGGCAAATCAAATATATGTATACATATTTCCAAACTTATCATTGTTGTGCAAGAAAAATCTTATCTACACAAAAAATGTATCAGATAAAGGAAACACAATGTAAGCAAACATCAATCAAGGAGTATGAGAATGTCATGTTGTGATCCACATTTCACATCCCTCTCTCTGGGTGTATATGGCTTTCTTCAGTGGACAATTGGAGGTGGTTTGAAACATTTCATTGTTGAAGAGAGCCATGTCCATCAGAATTGATCGTCATATAGTACTGTTGTTGCCGTGTATAATGATCTCCTGGTTCTGCTCATTTCACTCAGCATCAGTTCATGTAAGTCTCTCCAGGCCTCTCTGAAATCATCTTGCTGGTCATTTCTTGCAGAACAATAATATTCCATAATATTCATATACCATAATTTATTCAGCCATTCTCCAATTGAAGGGCATCTATTCAATTTCCAGTTTCTAGCCACTACAAAAAAGGGCTGCCACAAACATTCTTGCACAGGTGGGGCCCTTTCCTTCCTTTATGATTTCTTTGGGATATAAGCCCAATAGAAATGCTGCTGGGTCAAAGGGTATGCACAGTTTGATAACTTTTTGAGCGTAGCTCCAAATTGTTCTCCAGAATGGCTGTATCCGTTCACAGCTCCACCAACAATACATCAGTGTCCCAGCCCTCCCACATCCCCTCCAACATTCATCATTAACTTTTCCTGTCATTTTAGCCAATCTGACAGGTGTGAAGTGGTACCTCGGGGTTGTCTTGATTTGCATTTCTCTGATCAATAGTGATTTGGAGCACCTTTTCATATGACTATAAATAATTTTAATTTCATCCTCTGAAAATTGTCTGTTCATATCCTGTGACCATTTATTGATTGGAGAATGGCTTGAAAAAAATAATCTGTTTTGAACACCTGGATGAAACAAAAATTTCCTGGGAACTAAGGGATTTTTTTTGTTTTGTTTTGCTTTGTTTTGCCAAGGTGGAAGAAAAATTCAACTCTTAAGTAACTAGGCTATGTCTATTTCTGACACCTTCTGTCCCCAGTTGTTAGTTTCCTATGCATACTAAAATCTCACATGATTTCCCAATCTTGGTATGATGGGAACAAGAAGAATGGAAGATGCCTGAGGGCAGGTACTTCTTTTTCTTTGAGTCCTTAGCTCCTAGCACCTAGTTCCCTGTCTGACCCACACATAGACACATAATAAATGCTCATTGATTTACATTGAATGGAATGCAATGGGATAGAAATCATATTAGAAATCACAGCAACCAACCCTCTTATTTTATAGATGAAAAAATTAAGGCTCAGAGAAGGTGTGACTAGTCACAAAACTAGTAAGTATTAGAGGCCAGATCTGAACGTAAGTGTTTCTCATGCCAAACCCAATGTTCCATCTATGACACCATGTTATTTCTGAGGGTTGAGGCTCCCTAGACCAATCTTTCAACCTTTCATTTGGAAAGTACTATATACAATAAATGGTAATAGTAAACTGCACCACTATCTCCCTTACTTATTTCTTCTTTCAGTTCAAAGACCTTAGTTATATTGACCACAGGGGATAATACTAGGAGTATTGTGTTAATGATATTTTTTTAGTTATATTGACCAGAGGGGATAATACCAGGAATATAGTGTTAATGATATATATTTTTTTTCCTTGCTGCATAGAGGATGAATTTTACTTGGATTAGAGGTTTGGACATTTTCTCACTTACAGATTTGTGTTATTGATTTCTTTAGGATCCAAAGGTCCTAAAGGATAGGTATATATCTATTTTTTTTAATATAGGCATATATCTAGATAAAGAAGTATATGGCCAGATGTAGTCTGGTGTCTGTGTATTTGAGCATCCCAAGTGCTAAATTATTCCTTTTTAAAGATGTTTCCATGTCCCACATACATTCTTGAATTATCCTTCTGCTCACATGGTTTTCCAGACATGGAGCCAAACACACAAGGCCTTTAGTTGCCCTTCTTCTGGGTAAGCAGTCATGAGAAAGGGAAAACTTCCATTCTGAGGGAGCCGTGTCACCTTTCCCATTGGGTGGAGAAAGAAAGAATTTTGCTGGAAAGCAGCCCAACTCTGAACTGAAGCAAGAAGATTTAGCTTGAAACTTTCATGTCTCAGTTTCTGCTCTCAGAACAAAATGACCTTCAAGTACCTGAAGGGGTATCAAGGGAGAGAAGGAAGCCACTGGTTCTGCTGAACCCCTGAGGACACAAATAGTCAGGGAGGATTTTGCTCACTCCTCCTGGGGAGCAGGTAGAGTTATTGACAGCAGGCACTGGGCTAAACTCTAGGATTTCAAAGAAGGCAAAAATCTCAGTGCCTGCCTTCTCAGTCTAATAAGAAAGACAAGCAAAGGATTACGTTCATACAACGTACTTTCAAAGAAGATGAAGGTGATCTCAGGAGAAAGACTTGGGGGGGGATGCAGTAGGAAGGAAGGCAAGATGAGAACTGAGCCCTAAAGGAAACCAGAAATGTCAACAGGCAAAGGTGAGGAGGGAGAGTATTCCAAGTTTGAGGGCTCCCAATGAAGAGGAACAGAGTCAGGAAAAAGAATGTCAGTGGGAGAAACAGTAAAGAAACTCAGTATTACTGAATTGGAGGGAAGCAAATTAGAAGAAGGAAGGAAAGAAAGAAAGAAAGAAAGAAAGAAAGAAAGAAAGAAAGAAAGAA
>JAJPUD010003055.1:203355-214504 GCA_023553655.1 Myrmecobius fasciatus | reverse complement strand
AAGGAAGGAAGGAAGGAAGGAAGGAAGGAAGGAAGGAAGGAAGGAAGGAAGAAAAGAAGGAAGGAAAAAGAGAGGGAGGAAGGAAGGGAGGAAAAGAAGGAAGGAAGGAAGGAAGGAAGAAAGAAAGAAAGGAAGGAAGGAAGGAAGAAAAGTGGTGAGAAATAGTATGCTTCAATCTGTATTCAGACTCCATTAGTCCTGTCTTTGGAAGTGGATGGCATGTTTCATTATAAGTCCTTTGGAATTGTTTTAGATCACTGTATTTCTGAGAAGAGCCAAGTCACTTACAATTGATCATCATACAATATTGCTGTTATTGTATACAATGCTCTACTGGTTCTGCTCACTTCATGTTGCATCAGCTTTTGTTAAGTCTTTTCTAGGTTTTTCTGAAATCTGCCTGAATATTATTTCTTATAGTACAATAGCATTCCAGTATAATCATATCCATAACTTGTTCAGCCATTACCCAATTGATGAACATCTCCTTCAGAAGGGCTGCTATAAATATTTTTGTATAAACACTTTTGGGGGGAAAAGTGATTATCTCTTTAGGATGTAGTAGTAGTTTATTCCATTAATAGTGGTATTGCTGTGTCAAAGGGTATGCATGGTTTCATAGCCCTTTGGGCAGAGTTCCAAATTGCTCTCCAAAATAGTAGAATCAGCTTGAAACTCCATCAATAGTGCATTAGTCTCCCAATTTTCACACATCCCTGCCAGCATTTATCATTTTCCTTTTCTATCTTATTGCCAAATCTGATAGGTATGAGGTGGTACCTTACAGTTGTTTTAATTTGTATTTCTCTAATCAATAGTGATTTATGATATTTATATATGTATAATATATATATATACATTATGCATATATGTACATCTTTATCTGACAACTTTCTGTTTATATACTTTGACCATTTATCAGTTGTAGAATGACTTGTATTCTTAGAAAACAAGTCTTCTTAAAGAACTTAAGTCTTCTTCTATTACTATGATTAGAGACACAACATAAAATCAATCAATTAACCAATAAGCATTTATTAAGCCCTTCCTATGTGCCATACAAACACTGTATTAGGTTGTTCATTGTTCATCCTTCTATTTCAAAGAGAACCAGTGACATTTTAGGATGTTGTCTTGACTTGTGGGTAAATCAGATTTCATGATGCAGTTACCCAGTCTTCAGTCTCATTCTGTGTTCCAGAGTCATCAAAGCCCAGTGACAAGGCAATAGTTAGGGCAACTGATGATGATCTAGCTTGCAATGGATGACCTTGGCATCTTCAATATCTGACCAAGCTAGCTCTAAGCCCTGCTTCAGTTGCCTTCAGAGCTGCTGGAACAAATTGTTCTCATCTGCCCATTCACCCCCTAATTCACTGACAAGTTTGAGGCACAAAGGTTACCCTCAATATGGTTAAAGTGTCTTTCAAGACACTATAACTCCTTGGAGTCACAGGTGAGAGTTGGGTGAAAGGTGGACACTGATAGTGTATGAGCAACCCTCAAAAGGCCTTGAAAATCCTCAAACCAGAGATGCTCATCCTCCCTGAATAACCTATGCACTCCACTGTGCTAGGTGCCAAGGATACAAAGACAAACGAAACAGTTTTTGTCCTCAAGTAGCTTACAGTCAATCAGAAGATCTAAAATAGAAATATTACATATAATACATACATATACGTATCTATTTATAAACAACAAGGTCAGTGTGGCTAAAAAAAGAGATGGAAACAACCTTACATTTTACACCTTGTGGAAGTGAATTATCATTTTTGCTGAGGAATCTTAATCCATGAGATTTCTTTGAAACAATATTTACATTAGGCACAAATTTGAATACTAAAATAGGAGTTGGGATTCTGGGACTCTTAATTTTGTTTCTAACATGGAATAATAACATATGGCACTTATATCGTACATCTGTTGTCTCAGGCTCTTAGGTGTCTTTCCCCCATTTTTTCAGATAAGGATCCCTTGACTAGGAAGTCTCAGAGGAATGATTCAAAGTGATTTTTCTTTTGATTCCAGATGCAATAGTCTTTCTTCTGTGTGCTTCCCCAAGTCACTCCCTGTGCTATCTGTTGGGTGATGGAAAGCAATTCATTCCAGCTTTCTGTATTTCTGATTAATTCATTATTCCTCTCTGTTAAAACTGGAGGATATACACCTAGTAGTGTAAAAAGGTTCAATGTTCCTAAAAACATCTCAAAAAAATAAAGAAAAAGATTATCATTGTGCCTTTTCTCATTTGTTGCTGATCTCATCAATCTTTTCAAAGAAAACTGGCATACTTAATTGGCCTGGGCTGGATATTTGAGCCTGGAAGACTTTCTCCCCCCTTACCACAGAGGGCAATGTTTAGTTTCTAGCAATCACTCTTGGAAAGCCTGCTTTTTATAATTGTCAAAGTCCAACATTAGCAGGATTTATTTTTGGCACTGGGTGCTGGTACTTTGGCTAAGAGCATTCAATTGAGGTCACACTCAAAGCTGTAATTCTAGCTTCATATTACATATGTCCTATTAACAGTCAAAATAAGAGCTTTTGTAGTGGTTGGCCATGAATCATGGTTCCATTTTGCTAAAGAGCTCATTGTCTTATAATTCTATGAGATGATGGTGACAATCAGTCCCTGTGGGTCATATTTGGACAGAACAATGTAGGAGTTGAAGGGATATTTCTCCTTTCTTCCTTTATTGTTGTTCAGTTGTTTTTCAGTCATGTCCAACTCTTCATCACCTTATTTGGGGCTTTCTAGGCAAAAATACTAGTGTGGTTTGCCATTTCCTTCCCTGGTTCATTTTACAGATGAGAAAACTGAGGCAAACTTGTCCAGGATCACACATCTGGTAAGTATCTTAGGCCAAATTTGAACTCAGATTGCCCTGTCTCCAGGGCCATGTGTAGCTGCCTTATTATAGAGATTACTTATTTTTTGCCTTTCTATCCCTATGGTCTAGCACAGAGTAGGTACTTAGTAAATGTTTCTCATTGGACTGAATGCTCCTGGAATAAAAGACCCTTCTTGTCTTCTAAATATAACAGAATGATTAATTTAGTTCCTAGTTAAAAGTAATCATTGAGGATATGATGCTTCCAAGTCACTTTTTTGATGCTATATAATTTTTGAAGAATGCTAACCATCAGTATTTATTTTTTTTATTTTGGAGAAGAGAAATTATGAAAAATAGGACACAAATTTTATTCAAGATGAGGCAGCATGATGAGTTGGGAAGAGATTTGGAGTCAGAGGAAATCTGGTTCAAATCCCACCATTGCATCTGTAAAATTAGTTGGTTGGATTAATTGACCTGTAAGTATCTTCTTTCTTTAAATCTATGATCCTGTCATAGGATCATATTCACTTTCACTTTAATTCAGTTAAATGAATTGAATTGAAAATGAATGTGGACTCCCAAAAGTCAGATATCAATGTCATCATGCCAACAGCCAAGACTCTGACCCACACAAATGCACCAAAAAGACATTTTGAGGAAGAAATTCTTAACACTCTACAAGGGAGCAAGCAACTCTCCCGGGTTTGTCATAAACAGAATCATAACAATATCTCCTGTCTATGGTCATCTTCCCTAATAAGGAACAGAGAGTTAATAGGTGGGAGAAAGAGCTAATATGTTGATTTCAATCTTCAATAACCATTCATTGGATAATAAAACAGGGATCTGAAAAGGGGCTCAGCAGACTGGTATGATGGATGAGCTGAATCTAGTATGATGAGTAAGTCATGATAGTCTAAATCTCTCCTTTTTTGACAGGGTTATTAAGGTGGCATATCAAGGGGGTGATATATAATAATTTCCCTCAATTTCTGCAAGCCTCCGATGCTATTGTTGTGGAATAATCGGAGAGATATGAAAGGGATGATAATGCAATTAAGTGTAATCAGAACTAGTTGAATGCTCACACTTGAAAATAGTACCTAATGGTTCAATATTAGCTTAGAAGGACTTCTCTAATGGGATGCCCCAGGAAGCTGAGTTTGATCAGGTGTTCCTTAACAATTTTACCCATGATGTAGGTAAAGGCAGAAGTGGAATGATTATTCAATTTGAAGATGACTCACAGTTGGAAAGGATTATATGGATGACAGAATCAGCATTCAAAAAGTCCTTCATGGGCATGAGGTCAAATGAAAGAAGGTGAAATCTGTTTTTAATATATCCATTTTAAACAACTGTTTTACCGGTGCTTTTTTGGTTTGTCTTTTTATATTTCATTTCACAATAACACTCCTACCAGAAACTTCCCTCATAACAAAGAAAAACAAGTAACACATTAACTGCATTTGTAGCATTCAGCTTCTATTGTTCTCTACCCTTTACTATGGGGGAAAGATGTATCAAAGGGTATTCCAGTGAAGAGCATCCTCGTGGAGCAGGATATGTGAACCTACTGTGGGAAACAGGGATCTCATAGTGGAATTTGTGCTATGGGAGATCTGACAGAGACCTGTGTCTCCATGGACAACATTCTACGCAGAAGAAGGGATATGTGAGTTGCTGGGGTCAGCTGGCATTTATAATTCTCAGTGGGTAGGGGGAGAAAGCTAGCAGTGAGATTGCCCATACTTGTTTGAGAATGTGAAATTAAATAAAGATAAATGTAAAGTTTTGCACTCTGGGTCAAAAAAATCAATTTCTTATTTATAAAATGAGGAAGACATGGTTGGATAGCAGTTCATCTGAAAGAGATTTGAGTATTTTAGTGAACTATAGGCTGAATACGGCTAATATGATTTTATGTTTCATTAAAAGAGATATAGTATCCACAACTTAGAGGGTAATAGTTTCATTGCAGTACTCTGCCCCAGTCTGCCCCATTGTCCATATTTAGACAATGTTGTGTAGCTCTGGGCATACCATTTTAGGGACTTTAATCCAAGGAGGATGATGAGGATGGGGAAAGGCTTCAAGATTATGGCATATGCAAATTGGTTGGAGGAACTGTGGTTGTTTAATCAGCAAATGAGAAAATCTAAGCAGGATATGATAATATCTGAAGAAGGTAACAATCAACTATTTCAGTGCTTTCAAAGGAATTAGCTCGTCCAGAGGTAGCCAGTAGAGGTAGTAGCAATAAATAAAAATTGCAACAAGACAAATTTAGCCTAAATATTGGAAAAAATTTCCTAACAACAACAATAATAATAGCTGACATTTATATAATGCTACCATGTGCCAGATACTGCTTTATGATGATTATTTCATTTGATCCTCACAAGTCTGTAAGTTAGATGCTATTATTATCCCCATTTTACTTGAGACATGCAGAAGTTAAATGACTTGTCCAGGTCACACAGCTAGTAAGTATTGGGGCTAGAATGTGAACTCAGGTTTTTCTAACTACCTTTATATACCATCAGGTCAGATAGTATATGTAGTATGTCACCTAGTTGTCCAAAGTGACAGCTATCCAAAAGTAGAATGGACTGCCTTTAGAAGGAGTGGATTTACCATCAAATTAGGTCTTCAAATAGACATTAGATGATCATTTGTTGAGTGTGTTGTAGCAAGGGTTCTCCTTCAGGCATTACATGGATGTAGTAAGCTCTGAGGTATTTACTAACTTCGGGGTTACATGCTTCTGAAAGGAATAAAGGCAAAATCCTGCACCTAGGTTTTAAAAAGGCAGCTGAATAAGCACAAGAAAAAGAAAACATAGCACAGTTAATGTGAAAAATATCCAGGTGGCTTAGTGGACTTCCAACTCAATATGATTCTATAATGTGACATGGCAACTGAAAAATGCTAATATAAATTTAGTTGTACCAGTGGAAATATAGTGATTAAAGAAAGGGAAGTGAGAGTCCCACTCAACTCAGCTATAGTCAGGCCACATCTGGAAGCTTTGTTTAGCCCAGGATGTCAAATTTTAAAAGGGACAATAACAAATTGGAACATATCTAGAAAAAGGAATGGCAAGTGGAATTGAAACCATGTCCTAAGAGGCTTATTTAAAGCAATTACAAATGTTTAACCTAGATAAGTAAAGACTTAGGGACAATATGGTCGCTGCTTTCATTATTTATAAGGTTGTCGCTTGAAAGAAAGATTAGACATATCTTTCCTAGTCCTTGAGAATAGAGCTAGAATCAGTGGGTCTAAGTTTCAAGGAGGTGTGCTACAGTTTGATATGAGAGAACTTCTTAATAAGTAAAAGGAAATGGGCTTAAGGAGAGGTAGCAATTTCCCTATATATGGAACTGTTCAAGCACAGACAGGATAATCACTTATTAGGGATGGTATTCAAGCTGTCCTAAAAGTCTGAGTGCAGTTTCAAGCTATTAAAGCTTATTTTTTCCTGAGAGAAAAAATTGAGACTTTTCTCTGAGTCTCACTTTCCTCCTTTATAAAATGTGAGTGTTGGACTAGGTTCCTTTTAGCTCCAAATCCTATGAAACCTCAATTCAGAGTATAAGGAGTATCTCAGTTGATTCAGAAGACAAGATTTCTCCTTGCAAATCTAAGAGAAGTCATTGGTAACAAGTTAGTAAGAGGGCTGAGTAGATGCTAATTTTTAAATAGGTATAAGGTAGTTTTCATAGAATTTTAGAATTGGACAGAATTTCAGAATTGATCTAGCCCAATCATTACCTAAAGCACAAATCCTTTAAGCAGAATGTCTCCAAATTCTTAAAAAATTTAAAAATTTTTAAAAATTTGCAATTTATAATCTTGATTTTTCTTTTATTTCAGTATTTCAAACAGTTAAAGGTCATCTTGTTTCCTTTTAAGTATCAAATCAAGGCAAATAAAAATGACTTGTGAATGAGTATTTATCAACTGGAAACACTTTCCATAACCCAACATTATTTTTTATTCTAACAAGTAGATATATCTCTTCTTAATTACCACCACTGACTCTGTTTGCTTTTATTTAAATAAGTACAGGTCACCTACAGGAAAGAGCCACTTTTTAAGAACCAGTACTTTAAGTTTTAACAATTAAAAATTACCCTATTTTTGGGACACCTTTTATAAAAGATTTGCACTTTAGGTAGAGATTGGACTAGATCATTTCTGAAGTTCTATTCAAGCCTAAATTTCTACGAAAATTACTTTTTACCCTTTTTTAAAATTAGCATCTATTTGGTACTCTTACTAACTTGTTACCATAGACTTCTTTTAGATTGGCAAGGGGAAATTTTATTTTATTTTTCTGAATCAAGTGAGACACTACTTATACTCGATACAAAAGTTTCATAGGATTTGGAGACAGAATGAGCCTATTCCAACACCTTTATTTTAGAGAGGAAGAAATTGAGTCCTAGAACACTTTAATGACTCATCAACTTACACAAGTAGTAAGTAGGCTAGTAAACAATCAAACTTAGGTTCTTCTGAATAATATTCCAGATCCAGAGAAGATAGAGTACCTGCCTTGGAATTAGTAAATCCCAAGTTCAAATCTTGTCTCAAATCCTTACTTAGCTGTATGACCTTAGGCAGGTCATTTTTCTCAGCCTCAGTTGCCTTATCTGAGTTATTATTATCCCTCAAATAATTATTATTGTTCCCCCCAAATATTATTATCCTCAAAAAATGGAGATAGCACTTATCTCAAAAGATGGTTATGAAAGTCAAACGAGATAATATTTTTAAAGCGTTTTATATACATTATACACATGCTAGCTCTTATTCATTGTGGAATTCATTTAGGAATAATCCTAAATTTATTAAGTAATCCTAAATTTTCATTAGAATTCAGAAGATTGAAAAACACAATGATTTAATAATGAGAAGCTTATAATAGTGTGCTTCTTCTCTACTTAGATATAGTATAACCTAAATGGAACAAGGTCATTAGTGTCCCCAATAAGACTTCTTTCAGGACTAATGCCTAGATATAATAGTTCATATCAGGAGCTGGCAAACTTTTTCAGTAAAGGGCCAGATAATCAATATTTTAGATTTTGCTTGCCAAGAGGTCAAATAAAGGATGACATAGGTCCTTATATACCAAGACAGAAAGCCAATTTCCACAAAAGGTTTATTGATGAAATTCAAGATATAACAACAATAAAAATAGTATAGAACTTTTTTGTAATAAAGATCTACTTATGAGAAGAGTGGAATTTTTTAAAGGAGAACATTTCACTTAATTGGAGTTCAAAGTTGAAGATCAAAATTATTTTCAAATGTTCATCTGTTAATACTAATCTGTAATGGTAATTTATACCCTTCATGTTTGAAAATATCTCTTCATGCATTTAGATACTGCCAAATATTGATATCAATCCATCAGTGTATGGTTTTAATTAAACATATTCATTCTTTGGAAGGCATTTGTAGAATTCTATTAGATTCTTTTCTTGATATTTGCCTTTTAACATATCATTACATTACAGATTAATCACTGTCAGTTGAAAGTTAGGTGAAAATTCTTCAACTGCACAATTAATGGATTATGAAATGTGGAAATTTCTTTGTTACTTTCAGGTCCAAAGAAATGCTACTGGAACAGTAGTTGGAGCTCAGAAGTACATTCCCTGTAAATTTGTGTGGGAATGGAGATCTTGCTTCTTATAATTTTTGATGGCATATGAAGTGATTACATATTACTTATGATTGAAACATTTGTTGTCATCAAATTAACTTTGTTGTAATATAAGTTTCACGTGTAAGTGTTGGTTTGTCTTGCAATTTTAGATTGAATTCAGAAAGAAGCTTTATGAAATCTCCAACAAAAGTTAATTCCCAAGGTCATTCAATGTTTAATAATAGCGCTTTTTTCTCACTCAGAATTTTTTTTTTGTTTTGGCTCTGAACTAAAAAACAAACAAAAAACCAACCAACAATTTTTTCTCCTCTTCTTGTTTTGACATGATGGGTAGGCCCTGGTAATACAAAAAATAATAAAGTGTTGCAAAACAGAGATACATTTGACACTCAAAAGACCATTGAATTATAAAAATGTCCCTGCTATTTGTAGTGTATTGAATAGAAGTGTGTGTAAATGAAAATGCCACAGATGGTCTCTGTCACTATTCAACTTGCCACTGTAGCAGCCCTAGACAATATGTCAATGAATGAGTATTGAAATCTATCATCTTCCATCTTCCAATAAAACTTTATTTATGGACCCCAAAATTTGAATTTCATCTAATTTTTACTTATCACAAAATATGATTTTTCTTTTGTTCCCTTTTCCCAACTATTTAAAAATGTAAAAATATTTCTTAGCTCACAAGATGAATAAAAACATAGTGAGAGTAGTTGTTGTGGGCCAATCGCTGGTCTATATTCTTGATTAAAGAGATTTATAGACATGATGACTTATTTCCACTTTTTCTAATATTGTTTTCCTAAGTATGTTCCAAAGAATTATTTCTCATGATATGAATAAAGGTTTCCATGAGAAAATGCCAATGCAAAGGATAATTTTCCTCCAAAATCTTAATTATAAAATTGGGAAGGTGTGAAAATGATTTATTATATTGAATTGGATGTGAAAATTGAATTTCTGCTGTTTTGCTCCAAGCTTTTCCAACATTCATCTTTCTTTCCAGATATATTCTATAATCCTAGCCCTTGGGACCAGCATCTTTGGGTTTCATAAATATATTTAAATAAAAATTGTTGCACTGGCCACATTAGTTTGGGAAATGCCAATTTATAAAACTTTTAGTATGACAAGGAAATATTTATTTATAGAAATATTAATAACAAAAAGATCCCTCCCCCCATAAAAATCCAATATTTGGAGCAATGCCCATTCAAAAGTTGAGGAAAGACAGTGTAGTACAATGGATAGATTAGGCTTGGAGTCAGGAAGACCTGATTTCAAGTCCTAGATCCAACACAAATTAACTGTGGAGCCAAGGGCAGATCTTTTGACCTCTTAGTGTCCCTAGCCTAGTCCCTAAAACCCTAACTTACAACCAAATTGCTAATCTGTCAAGTTGATTTTAAACTAGTGTCCTTATTGTTTGTCATACAGAGCATTCCATGTTTTTTTAATCTACATACTTTTGCACAGGCTGTTTCTCCCTGGGTAGAATATTCTTCCTCTTTACCTTGACTCTTGCAAATGGAGTAGCTTATTTGCTATTCTTTCTATAATGAATGGATAGTGAGAAGGAAGGAAGGAAGGAATGAAGGAATGAAGGAATGAAGGAACAAAGGAAGGAAGGGAAGGAAAAGGAAAGAAGAAAATGGAAAGAAAGTTATAAAGGAAGTAGAAAATGAAGGGAAAGATGGGAGGAAGAAGGGAAGGAAAATGGAAGAAAGAAATGAAGGGAAGGAAAAGGGGAAAGGAAGGAAGGAAAGAAAGAAGGAAAGTAAGATGGAGGGAGAAAGGAAATTTGATCATATTTTTTGAATCCTATTTCTTGGTTTTGGTATAACTGAGTGACTTAAGCAATTACAACTGGTGATATATAATGCTAAATGTTTATCCCCCCAAAACCTCTCTTTTAAGAGCTTCTCACTTTTAAAAATTATAGCTTGGCTTCGATTCTTAGATTCTTCTTAAGTCCAACACCATAAATAAGACTTTTTTTTTTAAGATTTAAGATTTCATCCACTAACAAATTATTATTTGTTGTCACATGTTTTAAGGTAGTTTCATTATCTTTAACCTAATCTAGAGACTCCTTGGAATTCAATTAGCAAGGTTCTTGCTAACAGGAATGAGATCCAATGCCTTCCAGTTGGTTTTTCCCAAATTCTACTCTATCGGTGAGTGATGTAATACTGTGGAAAAGAGCTGGATTTATCTAAGAGCATCTGGAATCAAATCCTGACTTTCTCACATTTATTACTTATTTAATATTGGACAAGTCACATCCACTGTGGGCCTCAGTTTTCTTATCTGAGTTGGATTCAATGAGGTCTAAGGCTTCTTTCAGCTCTAAATCTATGAGCCTATGAATCATAAGCAGGTCCTTGAACAACTCAAAGTATAATCTCAACGATGATTAGAATTAGAGAGCAATTATCACTTTTAAGAGTGAAATTCCTGACCCCCATGTTAGTCTTACAATGTGCTTAATGGGATTTTCATCTTTAATTACCTGTTGTTCCATGCTGAAAAAATAATTCTCCCCCTTCTGCTTAAGGAAAAAAAATATCTCATACTGTTCTCTCTCTCTCTCTCTCTCTCTCTCTCTCTCTCTCTCTCTCTCTCT
>JAJPUD010003055.1:186289-203345 GCA_023553655.1 Myrmecobius fasciatus | reverse complement strand
TCTCTCTCTCTCTCTCTCTCTCTCTCTCTCTCTCTCTCTCTCTCTCTTTGTTTGTCTCACTCTGTGTCTCAGTCTCTGTCTGTCTCTCTGTCCCTGTCTCTGTCTAACTCTTTCTCAGTCTCTGTCTCTCTGTCCCTGTCTCTGAGTCTGTCTGTCTTTCTGTCTTTCCCTTTTTGTCTCTGTCTCTCTTAACTTAATGTATAAATTTGTTTTGCATGATTATTTTTTAGAGCTCATTTCCTCTTCAAATTTATAGAATTTTGCTGACCTAGAGAGGGGTTATAGATCCATTAGAGACAAACTCATTATTTATCATATGGCCCCAAACAAAATGTTATTTTCCTTTTGTATCAAATTGAATGATGACTTTAAGTGAATGCACAAAGCATCTTAAAGGCTAAGGGAAGATTAGCAGGCTGAACTCTGGAATTGGTTTATGGATTCTTCATGAGGCTTTCCTTGTAATGATATTTTACAGCCTGTTGGAAAAGGAGATCAGACAAGCAATAGTGATGTCACAGTAGGAAAGGTTTAAATGCAAGAAGGAACAGGAATCATGATAAGTTGAATTCTATTTTGAAGCCAAATTAGCCTTAGCCAGGATAGTTCTTAACATGATATTCTTAGTGTGTTTAAAATCGTAGTCATTTGACTCCAGATTCTTGAAAAGGACTCTGTCAAAACTCAGAAGTCTCCAAGATCTTGCTTTTCTTTTCAAACCGTCAAATCCAAGAAGCCTTCACCATGAGTGTAAGTACACGAGTTTGTGAATGAGAAGGGAAGCTGGTTACTTTAAGTAAATTTTTATGTCAAGATATTGCATATCTTTTTTCCTTTCTGTTCAGAGTCAGTAAGCTACAAAGTGTGGAAGGTGACCTGCACTGTTAGTTGCAATTAGATGGTTTTGCTAAACTGTTCTCAGGAAATACTATTTGATGAGGGATTTGTTGGGAGCATTTACTAGGAAATTATGTCTCATCAAAACATAATGAATCAACACATTTTGAACATGGAATAAGAAAAAGGACTAATATTGGATATTTATCATGAAAAAGGCAATTTTACATAAAAATAGGAGTTAGATCTGTAAGAATCTGATGGTAAGGCAAGGAGATAAAAAAGGATAGCATTGTTAGACCCTCTTATAAGACTGATAAGAGAGTAACTTTCTAAAATATTGTGAAGTCTTTTGAAAATAGAAATTTATCTAGAAATGCTAAGGTGTGTTGGAACATTTTTTTTCCTGAGTTCTCTTTATTGACTTAAAGTTGTCTAGCAGAGTGGGCTTTTTAAGTTTATTAAAGAATCATTAGAATAGAGAATTACTTCTGAGTAAATTCTATCTGTTCTTTGTATTCTCAGTAGAAAGAAAAGAGTATCATGACTGAATAGAAAGTCATTGAAAGTGTGTGGCCATTATTATGATTCAGTATCCCATTATTATCCTCAAGCTAATATATTTAGCACTCATCTACCTGTGACTATTAAAAACTTAGACAAAGCCTTCTGCTTATTTAGTATTAAAGAGCTTCCATCTCTCATATATCATGTCACTCTCAAAATTGAGTGTGGAAGGGGCAGCTAGGTGGTGCAGTGGATAGAGCACCAGCCTGACGGCAGGAGGACCTGAGTTCAAATCTGGTCTCAGACATTTAACATTCCCTAGCTGTGTGACCCTGGGCAAGTCACTTAACTTTAATTGCCTCAGGAAAAAAGCAAAAAAAAAAGAGTGTGGGACATCAGAGCAGCAGAGGTATAACCATCATGGAGCAAATAAGGTTTTTTAGTAACTGATTCTCAGTAGGATGCATCATTGCTGTGGTGATATCTTCCCATGCCTTCTCTCCTGGTCCTCTGTCCATCCATGCCTTTACATGGCACAATCAACACCCTGAGGTTCCCAGGGTAAGGGTGCTTTTCCTAACTCTTACCCTCATAAATAATATACATTTTTCTTTCTTTTAACAATGGGCAAAGTTATCAGCCACAGTGGTGAGGGACAGTTAAAACATCTCTTACTATTATTGTATCTGTGACACCCTCACTCCCCACCTCTACTCAATGCTTTTTGCTTCAGATTTTTTTTTAATCTAATTACAGCTCTACAGAACAGAAAGTTTTGGAAGCATCTAATGTTTATCTCAATGAAAAAGAAACTTCTTAATTAAATCTCATGTGCTGGCAAAATTATTTTTAAGTAACTAATTATAAGTAGAATTGTAATACAGGAGTAGGACAAGGAAGAACAGTGCATAGAGTTCTGAACTTGAAGTCAGGAAGCCCTGAGTTCAAATTTATCCTCAGACATTTATTAGCTGTGTGACACTAGGCAAGACATTAACCCCAAATTTCCCTCAATTTCCTCATCTATAAAATGGGGATAATAATGACACCTAATTCTTAGGGCTGTTATAAGGATCAAATGAAGTAATAATTCTAAAGTACTTAGGACAGTGCATGACGCATAGTAGAAGACATATAAATGTGAATTCTTATCTTTATTTCCAATTCATTTGAAACATTGTTCTTTGGAAGAAATATATCATATTCTGCTTTAAATTTTTTGCTGATAATGAAACATTTCTTTTTATTTTATTAGTTAAAATGAAAATTCATGAATAATATTCCTCCTATATAATTATTGTTAAAATATTTTTTAAACTTCCATTTCTATCATGAGAAGCAATGTGATGTAGCTAAAGAGCTGGCCTTAGAGACAGGAAGCCATGAGTTCAAATCCCATCTCTGATACAAATTGATTATGTGACCTTGGGCAGGTCATTTAACTTCTCAATGCCCCCCAAACTCTTTTGGAGGGGTAATTGGGATTAAGTGACTTGCCTAGAGTCATATAGCTACTAATAGGGTCCTATAGATTCAAAACAGGTCCTCTAACTCCAGAGCCAGCACTCTATCCACTGTACCACCTAGCTGCCTCCCAAGTAACTCTTTTTTTTTTTTTTCTTTTTGCTGAGGCAATTGGGGTTAAGTGACTTGCCCAGGGTCACACAGCGAGGAAGTGTCTGAGACCAGATTTGAACTCAGGTCCTCCTAACTTCAGGGCTGGTGCTCTAACCACTGCGCCACTTAGCTGCCCCCTCCCAGGTAACTCTTAAGACCAGCTGCAGAACAGATATAAGTCTCATAAACTCTCATATATTCCATTCCCCAAAATGGGTCAAACTGATACAAGGTTACTTTTTTAACTACATCAGTGATTTCCATTCATGGTAAAGAAATTCTAGCCATGCAGATAATAATAGTAAAAACAGGAATATTTGGATAGCTCTTACTATGTGCCATGCACTGTACTAAGCACTTTACAATTGTTATATCATTGAATTCTCATAAAAACCCTGGGTAGTCAATGCTATTATAATTTCCATTTTACAGTTGAGGAAACTGAGGCAAACAGATTAAAGTGACTTGCTCAGGGTCACACCAAAAGTTAGGATCTGAGGCTGGATTTGAACTCAGCTGTCCCAACTCCACACTCAGCATATCTTCTCTGCAGATTATAATTTTAGAATTGCTTGCTGTACTGAAAAGTCTCCTACTTAGTCACTGAGCCTGGAACCCATGGCTTCCAGGACCAAGGCCAGCTCTCTACCCATTCCATCACAATATCTCTGTATAAACCCATTTTCATGGAGTGTTGAGTTTTCAAGTCATGAAGTCCTGGCTTTCAGACATTAAGCTCCTAGCCTGAGTTCCCTCTTCTATAAAATGGGAACAAAAGGGGCAGCTAAGTGGCCCAATGGATAGAGCACCAGCCCTGAAGTCAGGAAGACTTGAGTTCAAATTTGACCTCAGACAGTAAACACTTTCTAGCTTTATAACCCTAGGCAAGTCACTTATCCCCAATTGCCTCAGCAAAAAACAAAAATGGCTATTTTCTCACAGGGTTATTGTGAAGATCAAATAAGATAAGTATTTTGCTAACCTTAAAGTGCCATTTAAATGCTATTATTATTATTATTGTTGTTGTTGTTGTTGTTGTTATTGTTGTTGTTGTTGTTACCATATATAAAATGTAGAGACTGAAAAGGTCTGGGATTTGCATTTGAACTCTTCAAACCCATAACTCAAGCTGGGAGAGACCTTGGAAATCAGATGAATATAGATGAGGAACTTAAGACCTAAAGAAGCTCACCAGTTCACTCATGGTAATTGATACCTGTTTAATGAGACAGAGATTTCTTTTTTCTATTTCTAGCTGAATATTTCTTGAAGTGCTCCATCATTTAAACTTTAGAACAACAAGGAAAGGTTTATTGGTAATGAACTTCTGAAAATAAAAGAGGTGAGTAAAAGAATAATGTTCTTTCCATACAAATGGACTTTTGAAGCATGGTGTATCTGACTATTTTAGAACAGTCTCATTTTTTGCTTTAGTTTATGGAAGACTTCACTAACGTCTTCCTTCCGTGCTACATTCCAGTATGGAGATGACCCTGAATTCTTAAAGGCTGTGACAGCAGAGATGAAGCCCAGGCAGGTCCTCTTGGGTTGGAGATGACTTTGAACTGAGCTTCAGAAGTGGGCTATTGTCCAAGAAAGTAGCCTTGCTAACTAGGATACTAACTGTTGTTGTCATTCAATCATTTCAGTCATGCTCAACTCATCTTGAACCCATTTGGGATTTTATTGACAAAGATCCCCAAGTGGTTTGCCATTTCCTTCTCTGGCCCATTTTTACATGTAAAGAAACTGAGGCACACAGGGTTAAGTGACTTGCCCAAGCTTACACAGCTGGTATCTGAGGCTACATTTGAACTCATGAACATCTCTTCATGATTCCAAGTCCAGTGCTCTATTCAATGTGCCATCTAACTGCTCTACTGACTAATTAACAAAATAAAAAGGAAAGTTTCATTATCAGCAAAAATTCTATCACTTTTGATGCAGAACACGATACATTTCTTGCAGAATATGATATATTTGAACAAAACTTCAGATGAATTGGAGATGTTGTGACTGTACTAATAATCAGTTATTTAAAAATAATTTTACCAGTACACAAGCGAAATACAACCTCATCTCTACATTGATCCCATGGGATCATTTTTAAAATCAGAATTATCAAAGACCATTGACAAGATTATAAAGGCATTCTGGTCCCAATTGGTGGAGGGATGATCTCTACTGAATTCTTAAAGCATGGAAGCAAAGATTGGAACATATATTCAAATAAAAACTAGAACACTTGTTGGTCATTTCCAAGAATTACTTTAAAGCTTATGGAAGAACTATTTTAAAGCTCATTGAGTCACCCAGTAGTTGAGTGGCTTAGATGTAAGGAAGTAGCCGTTCACTTGTTTGGTTTGTTTCCCTTTTGTGGAATGAAGAGGTTAAATTAGTTGATTTATAACATTCCTACCAGTTTTAAATCTAAGATTCTTAGGTCTAATGAAATACTCAGTGATAATTTAATGTCCACACAACTTTTGTTAATACTCCATGCAAATGATCAAGTTAATTTGTCGTATTGTAAATGTACCCAATGTAGATGGGGATTGAAACATCCTGTAAACTTAGCCATTTTCCATATATTATAGAAAAATCTGGTTCAACTTTAGGCTCCAATGATCATCTCACCTATGGAGACCTGTCCATCTTTTCTTTGCTTCCTTTTAGGTTTTTTTTGTTCTTTTTTGTTCATTTTTTTTACTGTCTTCTTTTTTCTCCCTTCCTTACCCCCTCCAAGAAGAATAAACATGAAGACATGTGTGTACATGCATATACACACATGTATGCATGCATAAATATGTATGTGTGGGTCCTGATACATGATACCTGTAGTGTCTGGGAAAAGTAAGAATAACAGATTTTTTTTTTTTTTTTTGCTGCCAATTAGTCTTGTCTTGTACTTTATCCCAGCTAATAAAAGTGTCTTTATTTGAGATGTCAAACATCTTTCTCTTTTTATTTCCTCTCTTCTTTCTTGGTTATTTGGCAGGAATGTTGATTTTTGTCATATTTCTTTCTAATTATACGTATATGAAACTAGCATCATTGCTATTTAAAAAACTGAGTACAAAACACTGTAATTATGAAGTTGGTTTGAGGTGCTTTTCTAGTTTTATCTTTTTTAAAAGGGGAGAAATCCCATTTTAATGTGTGTAAAACTATATATATATGCAGCTGTAGATTCAGAGAATTTTGGAACTGGAAGGAACCTTAACAACTACCAGTCAATCAATAAGTATTTATTAAGTACCTACTGTGTGCCAGGCACTGAGCTGTGTCCAGGACAAAGTACTAAGAATAAAATAATCCCCATCTTCAAGATTATTTCATAAGGATAGTTTAATTCTGATAGAAGAGAAGAGGACATTAAATTCCTACAGTATCTAATTAAAATATGGGGCAAATAGATAGTGGAGTTGATAGGGCACTGGTCCCAGAGGCAAGAAAACCTGAAAAAGAAAACCTCAGACACTTACTACAGTGTGATCCTGGACAAGTCAATTAACCCTGTTCCACTCCAAATAAAGGCCCCTACATAAAGCAAATAAATACAAATTCGTTCAATTTGCATAAGAAGGGAGCTCATTAAGATGTGGGCAGTGATTATCAGGAAAGGCTTCATGTAAAATGTCCCTCAAGTTGTATCTTAAAGGAAGAGAGGGATTCTATGAAGAAGAAAGGAGAGAGACACAGACATAAGAGAAAAGGTGTATAAATAAAGGTAATGGAGAGAAGACCCGTTTGACTGGATGAAAGTAGAAGGGAAGTAACATCCAATGAGTCTAGAAAGAAAGCTTGAAGGCAGGTTGCAAAAGGCTAGGCTAAACAGAACTTCCTTTTTTTTTTCTTTAGGTTTTTTAAAATTTTAAACTTAAATGCAAAAAAGAAAAAATTTGTCATGTGCACAGCAGAACATGAGAGAAGATTCAAAATAAAATTTTGGCAATAAAATTTCATTTCAACAAAGCCTATATAATAAATACAACACATTGTGTTTAGATCTGTCCATCTTTGCTTCCTTTTAGGCTTTCTTTTGCTCTCTGCTATTCATTTTTAACTTGATTGCTTTTTTCCCCTTCCTCACCCTTCCAAGAAGGTAAGTATGGAGACATGTGTGCATACATGCATATACACACATGTGTGCAATGTACATTATACATGAATACACACCCAAACATATACACAAGTATACATGCATATACCTCTACATAGACACTGATAATCATATACATATAAACACATAGACATTCATATACATCTATGTAAGACTGCAGTATGCTTGTTTTTCATCTGTTTTTCTAAAAGTGGGTAACAACTTTATAAATTCAGGTCTTTCCATAGTTTTCTAACTCCACTAGCTCATCATTTCCTACATTATAGCAATATTTCAATCACATAGTATCTAGTTATTTTAAGTAGTCTAAAATGATATTGGCTAATATGGCTAAATATATAAATATATATTTTCCCTAGTTTTCTCTTTTGATTAAGAAGAATTTGCTTTTTATCCTATAGACAATAATGAGCCACACAATGGAACTGAATGAGTAGAGGAGGCACATAGCCAGAACTGTTTCAAGAAAAATTATTTTGGCAGTATTATGGAAGATGGGAAATATTTGAAGTAGAGAAATCAATTAGGTTGCTGTCATCATCTAAATGAGAAGTGATAAGGGACTGAATTAAGGACATGGCTGTGTGAGAGGAGAAGAATTGGATATAAGAGATGTTGAGGAGGTAAAAACAGCAAGATTTGGCAACTAATTGGATAATGGGGTGAGGACAAATGAGGAGTCTAGGGGAACTAAAAATTCCCCTAGAAATTGAAATAGAATTGAAAAAGAATTCCCTGCTGCAACATACATTACAGATGGTTGTCCAGCAATGGTGAAAAATTTCCAGAGATGGGGAACTTGGGAACTCATAAGGCAGCTCATTCCAACTTTGGACAGTTCAAGAAATTAGCAAGTTTTTCCTAAGACCAAGACTAAGTTTGTCTCACTACTTTCACTCATTAGTACTACTTCTTCCCTTGGAGATTAAACAGAGCAAATATAATTTTTCCTCCATATGACAGTCTTTCAAATAACTTCAAGACAGCTATTATGTGCCTCCAGAGTCTTCTCCAAATCACATATTTCCAATTTCTTCTGGTGATCCTCATAAAATAGGTTGGAGGTCCTAGAAAAATATAAATATATAAGATAAAATATGAATCAGATTTCTTAGTTGATGAAGAAAACCTTCCATGAATATATAGGACTTACTGTAATAATTATTACTAGATCATAAATTTAGACCTAGAAGGGGACTTAGATGTCATTTAACTCATTTCCTTCATTTAACAGATAGGAAAATTGAGATTTGATGACTTGATTAAGTCACATAAGTATTAAGTGAGAATTCAAATGTAAGTTCTCTAGTTTGAGGTCAATATTCTTCTACTGTTGTGGGGAAAACAGAAAGCAGAAAAATGTTTGAAGAATTTAGAATTGAAAGACTTTTGGCATTTTCAAATTGAAGAACCTACAAATTTCTCAGCATCAAATGGTACCTTTAAAAGTAGACCATGAAGTAGGGTTTAGAATAATTACAAATAAACATAAGAGAGCAGAAATACTGGATGTATCCTTTAAGGATCATAAAGTAGTAGAAATAACATATAAGGAACACCAGCAAAAGATACAAACTTAAATGACATCCAAAATACTGAATCGATCAAAGGACAAATTAGAAAAACAAATATTTCTAGGTAAAAGAGAATATTAATAAGGAGACAAGAACTTGTTTCTCATTTGCTCTAGTTTACATATTTATGCTGGTATTCCTATATTCCAATAATAACAAAATTTTCTAGAGCTATTGGATCATTTGGGGGTACAAATTGAAAGAGCAGGAGTTCAAGGTCCTGTCCAACCAATTCTGTGATTGTGCTATTCTATGAGAAGGCCATTGAATTGAAAGCTAGACATAATTTTAAAATTGATGTCACCATAATTATGTAATTCTTGAGTGAAGCTCAACACAGCTGCCCCACATCTTCTAAATATGACTGCTTAGATTGGACCTTGGCCATGCCCAAAGCCAGACTGATTTTATTGCATCGTCTCAGTGCTCCACAATACTAGCTAAAGTCTGAAGTGAGTCAGCCAGACACCAAGATGTTTATTTATTTATTGGCAGCTACTTTTAGTCTGTGAAATTTGCATCCTTCCATTTCTGTCTTAATTAGTTGAGATGGAATTAGCCTCAGTTGAATCCTTCTATCATCTGCCAAAAGGGGTTTGTTGAGGGTAAGACCTTAAAGACAGAGATTAATTTATCTTCATCCTTCTAATGTGCTGTACATCCCAGATTTGAGACATAGGGTCAGGGGAAGCCCTGTACAAATGCAGTCCAAACAGCTGGTCCAGTTCTCTTAAAAATCCACCCATCTTCCCAGCTTCCTTTTTCTGTCAAGGATGTCACCATCCTTCCAGTCTCTCACTTTCATAATCTTGATGCCATCATTAGAATGTAATGTCCCGACAAGCCGCGAATGTTTCTTTCTTTGTATCTAAGAATCCAGTGTGTGGCATAGAGTAGGTACTTAATAAATACTTATGAATTATTCCTCAACTTTTCACTCTTTATAACTTTCTAGTTGTCCAACAATTGCCAAATTATAATTTCTACCTCTACCTCTACATCTCCCCCATCTGCTCCCTTCTCCCTATTTGCATGGGAGTCAATACTTTGTTTAACCCCTCATCCCTTCTGTCATGGTGTCCTAGATTAGCAAGCTAATTGGTCTCCTTGTACCCTTCTCTACTCCATTCTCTAAAAGCTGGCAAATTGATATTTCTAAAGCACATCTCTCATATATACCTCCCTTAACAAAAAAAGTGGCTTCCTGTTGGATGTAGAACAAAATAAAAATTCCTCTGGCATCTACAGCCATTCACAGTTCTGGCTTCATCTATCTTAGTAGTTAGATTATTATTAGATATTAGTGTCTGGAAATATATTTTACACGTCTCCTGCCATGTCCATTTTATATGGCCAACTTCCTGACCCATCATACACAACATTTCACCAAAGGTATACATCTTTGTCCATGCTGTAATCCATACCTGAAATCAATGCCCCCCTGGAAGCCTCTGTCTTTTAGAACCTTGAGTTTTCTTCAAGGATAAGGTTTAATGTCACCTTCTACGTGAAGCTTTTCTTAATCATCTCAGTTGTAAGCAATTTCTACCACCCCAAATTACTTTTGTATTAATTTACCTGTGATAAATAAAGTCAATAGAATGTAAACTTTTTGAAGGCAGGGATTATTTTTATTTCATCCTTGGATTGTCATTGCCTGGAACACAGGAGGTGCTGATGAAAATGTCTATTGAATTCATTTGAATTTTTTCACTTTGGGATTTGTGAGACAGGTTCTATAGAAGAGAGTAATAGAGCTCAACCAATGTTCCTGTCAAAGGCATTTTCCCCCTACAGCTCTCAAAATGCTTTTGGTTGCACATTAATATTCTGAAAATCACTGATCGCCTGAAGCTGGCTCTAGTAGCAATGGGGAAGAGACCTCCTTCGTTCACTGGTGCAGCAGAGCGTGAACTCCAAGGAACAGTGGGTTTGTGTGAACCTTGATTTGGAGATTGACGGGCAATCAGGAAGGCTGATTTTTTTTTAGAGGAGGATCTTTTAAGCAAGGGAATATTCCACAAAGAAGTCTGGTAAAAGAAACATGAATTTCCTCAAAAATCTGGGTGACTTGATTTTTTTAAACGTTAACTCTCCCATTTAAACTGTCTAGCCAACTGACCTTCTTGTTTTTCACACGACACTCCATCTCCCATCCCTGCCCCTTTGCTCAAGCTGTTACTCATGCCTATAGCTCATTTTTTCCTTGAGTCAGCCTCCTGAAATCCCTAGGTTTCTCCAAGGCTCAACTGAAATGATGCCTTTTATAAGAAGGCTTTCCTAATGCCCTTGGTCCCTCCCCCATCTTCTACTGACTCTTCACTCCTCATCATTTCATGTTTATTTTGCATATTCTTACATATGTACATAGTGTCTCCTCAGAGTAAGTGTTAAGTAAGTTTGTGGGGGGAGGCTAAAACAGGTTTCTTTTTGTCTTTACATGCCTTTGTATGTCTTTGTAAGCTTGAAACATAGTAAGTGCTTAATAAATACTTGCTAATTGATTTATTATTGACTTAATTCAATTCATCAAGCATTTGTCCAAAAAAACAGATTTACTTTGCAAAGTAAGGGACAGGCTTCTGTATTTAGAAAGTCTAGGTATAAAACAGTCTTTCGCTATTCCAAGCAAGCTACACATGGAGTATTTAGGAAGTTGTTGAATAGGGACAGTTTGTGATGGATTCCCATCTGAATCCCCCAACCTATCTACTCAGTAGTGTCCCACTCAGTGGCTAGGGCCTGTTTCACCTAGCTTAAGGTTATTTTTTTCAATAGTACTTTATTTTTCCAAATCATGTAAAGATGGTTTTATTTTTTGGTTTTATTTTATTTATTTAATATTTTCTCCATTTACATTCAAAACAAGAATTTTTTTTGCATTTGTTTTGAAAATTTTTGAGTTCTAGGTTCTCTGTCTTGTCCCTACCCACAATTAAGAAACCTCATGTGAAGTTATCAACATTCATTTTTATAAGACTTTGTGTTCCAAATTTTTTTTCCCTCCCTTATCTCTCCCTTCCTCAAGACAGTAAGCAATCTGATATAGGTTGAATGTGTGCAATTCTTTTTTTTTTTTTTTTTGCTGAGGCAATTGAGGTTAAGTGACTTGCCCAGGGTCACACAGCTAGGGAATGTTATATGTCTGAGACCAGATTTGAACTCAGGTCTTCCTGACTTCAGAGCTGGTGCTCTATCCACTGCGCCACCTAGCTGCCCTGTGCAATTCTTTTAAGCATATTTCCATATTTGTTATGTTGTGCACGAAAAATCAGACCAAAAGGGAAAAAAAAAACAAGAAAGAAAAAACAAATAGGTGAAAATACGATACTTGGGTTCACGTTTAGTCTCTATAGTTCTCTCTTTAGACACAGATGGCATTTTCCATCCCAAGTCAATTGGAAATGCCTTGAATCACTTCATTGTTGTTTAGGGCACTTTTCCTACAGTAGAATTTAGAAACATGTTTTGGAATCTTAGGATAAGAGTTGTAGGATTGGGAAGAACTCAGAGACTATCTAGTCCAATCCCTTTACTCTATGGATGGGGAAAGTAAAATCAAGGAGGGTTAAGTAGCACAAGGACTGAGCATCAGAGGCAGTTCTAAAGCCAGATCCTCCAACTCCAAAATGGAGCACAAGAGACATAACTTCAAGTTTTGACGCTGATATTTATTGGCTGTGGGATGGCAAGAGTCATATCTCCAAACCTCTGGGGGTTTTTTAATCTATTAAGTGGAGATAATAAAACTTGCATTGTCTCTCTGAAGAGATTGTTGTGAAGAAAGCCCAGTGCAAACCTTAAAGTGCAATACAAATATGAATTGCCATTCAATTCATGGACTATAATTATTTTACTTTTCCTTCCATCATAGGATTTTGTATATTTCTGCCCTCATCCATTAGAATGTAAAATTATTCAGAGATAAAATTGGATAGAGCACTGGTTTAGTCCAAATGAAATCTATGTGACCCTAGGCAAGTTATTAAAGCTTCATGTGCCTCAGTTTCCTCATCTGTAAAAAGAGAGATTTGAAATGGATCACCTGTAAGGTGTTTTCCAACTCTAACTCTCATATTTTAAAAGTGATATCTCATTTCCCTATGCATGACTTTGCATCTGACCTGTGATAGAACCTTCTAAGCTCCTTTTGGTCTTATTAACCATGATTAGACACTTTGATTCTAACATAGTGATGTCATTTTGGTACAACAAAGTACAACTAACTCATATAAATTGATTCCTGATTCCTCCCACTTTATTCTTCATCAGTTTATATAGTACTCAAAGTTGTTTATTTTTATAATATTGATATTAAAGTATAAACCATTCTGCCTTCCAAAAAATTAGTCAATCTGATAAATAAATATTATATAACAAGGAAAGAAAATGAAAGAACATCCCTCTCCATTCCCCCCATCCCCCACCAAAGTAAAATTCATGCTTATTATTCTAGAGATAAAGTTCACTTTGGAGGGATTTGTAGTGAGAGCAGGGCAGTGCCAGGAAAGGTATAAGATGAAGGGAAATGTTGAAATGTGTATATGAGGGAGGGTAGACTAAGCTGTTCTATGGTGTAAGATCTGTTTATCTTACGCCATATGGTGGGCTTCCTGATAGCATGTTCTGAGTGATTGTGTCCCTGGTGATACGTTGATGAGTTGTGTACAAGCCTTGGTTTCCATGTGGTTTTCAGAGAAAGAGTGCATTGGAGATCTGTCCCTGATGCCCCATATCTTGAACGAACAAAATGCACTAAGTGATTTTCATTCTTCTCTTGAGTCCCTACTGACCTATTGATAATCTCAGGGGAAAAAAATCCAGATGTGTCACTGCCCAAAATGACTCCTGCAGAGCATCTCAGGAAGCTGTCTCTCCTTGGGGATGCTGGGACATTGGAAGAAAAGAACTTGTATCGATTAGCAAGTAGGATGACAACGGGAGGTAAGTGCAATGCCTTAGCAATCCAAATTGGCTGGCCCCTGACTGATTTTTATTGGCTTGTTTTCCTTGTGTTCCTAACAGCCCCTAAGTGGCTTTTTTCTTTCTTGGTGGGCTATTTCTCTTCCCTTCTCAAACTCTTCTTCCTTTGCCTTTATTTTTTAACACAATCCGATAAATGGTCTAGTGAATAGAAAGCAAACCTGAGAATCGGAAAGATCCTTGGGTTCAAGTCTTCTGGCTGTGTGATCCTGTGCAAGTTACTGAACCTGTCAATGTCCCAGGTTACTCCAAGACTATGAGTTGCTAAAAAGCTGGTAATCTGCACAAATAAAGGAAGTGTACTCATGGGGAATTACTAACCCAGGTCTTATCAATCAATCAATAAATATATCTACTGCAACATAATTATTTTAAACCTTTAGGGGTCTTGGTGTGGCTCTAGAATGTAGTTTGGATAAAGTGCTGGATTTGGGGTTAGCAATACATGAATTGTGTGACCCTGAGCAAGTCATCCAACTCTCTGATTTAATTTCCTGACTTGTGAAAGAAATACAATAATGACTATAAATGAAGCTCCCACTTCATGAGATTATTATGGAACTCAGAAGTGATAATATATATGAAAACATTGTCAGCTGAGACTTTTATTGGGGATGGTAATGTCCCTGGGAAACAGGGATGACCAAATTAAAAAGGTTCCAGGTGCCATCTTCAGCATAAGCATCATGTTTATTGCGCAAAAGACCAGCAGTTTCTAAAATGTAGCGTGCTCAGTTGCTTGCATTGTGTTCTTGCTGTGGGCAGAGTCCTAATATGTTTCTAATGGACTCTGCAGCATGCCAAGGGTTGAATTAAAACTTGGGATCCTTAGTATCCTTAAACTGATGGTTCCTAAAATATTCCCTATGTAGCTTGCTTGGAGTGCCAAAAAGCTATTTCATATCTAGTCTTTCTAAATCCAGAAGCCTCTCCCTACAGTTGGAGGAGATTTAAATGGAAGACCAGATGGTACTTATTGTTCCTGGGGTGGATTTTTTTCCTGAATAATGAGTTGATCTGGTTTATACTAGAATTGCACCAGCAACAAGAGGTGTTGATGAGAAATCCTGTGATGACTGTCAATCCACCATTGATAGGGTCGGGACCACAGAGAATCCAATCTGTTCCCTCACAATTTGAAGCTCGCTTTGTGGACAGGTATATTTTTCTCTATTATAATATTTCATCCAAATACAAGTTAGGATGGTTTTTGACTCTCTACAGAATCACAGTCTCAGATTTGGAAGGGACCTTAGAGGCTATCTCGTCCAATTGGCACCTGAACAAAAAAAACTTCCCTAGGTTTGTCCCTGACAAGTGGGCATCCAGTCTTTGTCTGAAGTCTGGAGAGGGGGGATCTATTTACTCTATTTTCAAATAGCTCTAATTATTAGGATTTTCCCCCTAATAGCCGGAATTTCCCATACTCGTTGCTCTTCTGCCCTTAGGGGTCAAAAAAAAGCAACCGATAAAAAGCATTTATTAAGTTGCTCTTATGGGCCAGGTACTATAAGGGGCACTGAGGATGCAACCAAGAATAAAACTGTCTCTTACTTTAAGGACTTATATTCTAGCAGAATAAAGTTTAATTCTTTTCCTCTAGACCCCGCTTCAGACCCTGCTAAGAGCTCCTATAAGCATATGAACGTGGTTTGGAAATGTCCAGGGAGTGATGTGGACATCTGATCCCTGGCAAGATTAAGCAAAAAGAAATCTATTAGAGCCCTGAACCTAGGACCAGAGTACAGCTAGCTTCAGCAGGAAGGGTTTGAGGCAGATAATCAGACTGGAACTCACATGGTCTTTGGTAGCATTGAGCTTGAACAATACCTGTAATGGTCTGAAAAACAAAGATGTAGGGGCTGAGAGGAAACCTGGGAAAATAAATGTAATCAGTCAAGCAAACATTAGACTCAGGGGACCTATAGTGCTGACCCTTATTTTTTCTTTTAAATGGAAAAATGGATTCTGTAGCCGGAATGGAAAATCTGAGAATAAATCTGATCAGATGCTCTTATCAATAGATCCCTAGATGTTGCCTCCCTGTTCTTCCACCTGCACCCACTACCCTTGGCCATTTTTCATACCAAGTTAAGCATTGGGCCAATCCTTTCTGACTCCAAATCTTCCTTGGGAAGGAATCACCAGTGTTCTTGGGGAGGCAGAAATACTGGTCATCTACCTATGGCCCAATGCCTCAGGAGCACCCGGAGAGGAATAATCTGCATTTTACTTTAATTTCCTTTCTTTATTTAGAGATTTGTTGTCTTCTGCGGACATGATGGCTCCACCTGACCCTAGGCAAATCCACATCACCTCCCGCTTGGGAGCATCAGTTCCACCTCATGTGAATGTGCCTCACGTTCTGTCTAATGCTGTTTACCCAGGTCTGAGCACTTAGGGATGTGGTAATATTCAAAATGACCCTGGGATCATGCTACTGGTTTCCCGGGCTTGATTTTTCTCCTATAGTTTTCAATGGTTCAATAGGTTTTTTCCCAATGATTTTAATGGGTTTTTTCCCTCATGGTTCAATGGTTTCAATGGCTGTTTTTCCCCCAAAGGACAGTTTGTAGGAGGAGGGCAGTAAAGAAAAAATAAATGTTAGTTAGTTATAAAAAAAATAAAATAAATCACAAAGTGCCTGTAGAACATGGCTTCTTAGTAGAAACTCCCTAAAGGTTGTTAATAACAGTAACTATAATAGCTAAAGGGAAGGGGAAGACTTCATTGTCCCTTTTGTCCTTGACTTAGAACTTGATAACCATATAAGCTACCAAATGTCTCAGTTCTCATTCTCATTACTAGCTAAAGATTATTATGGAGACAAGGGTTAGAGAGACAGTTTGATGTAGAAGATAGAGCACTTGACTTTGATTCCTGAGTTGGAGACCCTGGGTAAGCCACTAACTTCTCTGTGCTTATTTCAGATGTTAAGAAGAGGGGGAGAAGGGAAGGATTCAGTGATTCTAAGGTTCCTTCCAGCTTAAAATTTGTGATTTCTTGAATCTGTTAGTTGCTATGGGCCCTAGCTTCTGCCATTGAAGGATGGAGGTATACCTAGAGAAATCTTTTGAATATTTCCAATGTTCATCAATTATCAAGTATGCCTTTAGAACAAGAGAAGGGCAATTGCTTTTTTTTTAATTTGGGGATCTTGGGTTACCCTCTCAGACTTTGAAGGCTCCTTTGACATTTTTTTTGCCTTATGAAGGATGGAAATGAAACTATTTTTAAGGAAGAGAAAGAGAGAAGGGGGAAGGAGAAGTAGGAAAAGAGGGAGGGAGGAAGAGAGAGGGAGAGAAGGAGGAAGGGAAGGAGGAAAAGAGAAAGAAAGAAAGAAAGAAAGAGAAAGAAAGAAAGAAAGAAAGAAAGAAAGAAAGAAAGAAAGAAAGAAAGAAAGAAAGAAAGAAAG
>JAJPUD010003055.1:144229-186071 GCA_023553655.1 Myrmecobius fasciatus | reverse complement strand
AGGAAGGAAGGAAGGAAGGAAGGAAGGAAGGAAGGAAGGAAGGAAGGAAGGAAGGAAGGAAGGAAGGAAGAGAGAGAGGAAAGAAGAAAAGGAAAAAGGAAGGGGAGGAGAAAGGAGAAAGGAAAGGGAGGAGAAAGAGAGGAAGGAAAGGAACAGAAAGAAAGGGAAGGGAAGGGAAAAGGAAAAAAGCCAGAAGATTTTATCCTTCTATCTCCTATGCCATAGCCAATAAAATGCTAAGGGCATCACGGCCCACCGCATCGTTAGTTAGGCAGTCTTTGGCTTCATTCCTGTTCACACATCACAAGTTGCTTCTGCAACCATATTCTTTTTTAACATGTTCCATTGTGTATTAGTCCATTTGGACTTGATCTGGTTCTGCTTTTCAGGATATAGCTTCCTGCAGCCTGAATCCATGGAAGCAGTGGCCAGAAGGCAAGAGTTGGTGCAGAAGCAGAATCTGGCCAGGTGGGTGATTAAATGGGGTGCCGGTGACTCCTGTGAAAATACAATAAACAAAAAACCCCTTGTAGCTCTTTCTCCCCCACCCTCCTCACAAATGGAAAGTTCCATTCTTTCTACTTTTAATTAGTATTATTTATTGATTAATTAAGATCCTCACATTTTCTTTAAGGCATTTTAAAAAATTTCTTTTAATTTAAAAGTTTTATTGACAGCAAGTGCTCTGGTGATTTTACAATTCATCTCTTGTTCTAGGATTTAATCCTTCCCTTATGTACAGAAGAATCAACCAGAAAAAACACAAACCAACTAATACAAAGAGACTGTGTCTGACAACACATAACATTCTGTACCCATTGATGCCCACCTCTCTACCAAGAGAAAGGAAATGTGCTTCATCATCAGTTCTCTAGGACTTAGCTTATTATTAACATTATCAGAGTTATTATTACTATTATTTTTCTTATTATTAACATTAATCAGAGTTTACTGATCATCATAATGACCCACAACAATTTCAGAGCACTCAGGATGAAGCATCCCACCCACCTCCTGATAGAGATGTGATGAAGTCAGAGAACAGACTGACATATTTTGGGGGGTATGGGGAGAAATGCATGACCAACATGGGAATCTGTGTTGCTTGACTATACATGTGTGCAACAGAGATTTGTTTTTTCTTGTCTCCTCATTGTGAGGAGGAGGGGAGGAGGGAAAGTGGGAGGAGAGAACATGGATCTGAAAATTAAAAAATTTAATTAAAAAATTAATCAGCGTTCAGCTGACATTTAGTGCTGTTTTAATTTACATTCTATAACTGTAACGCTCTCTCCAAGCTATTTTCCCAGAGTGTATCTGCTCCCTTTGGGTTCTTGGGACCCCACAGAGTCTGGACTTCCCAGAATTCTAGCTCACAAACCTTCGCTGGCAGGCTTCCCTTTAGTACTCAGCCAGTTAGATACAATTATCTCTTGGCAAAGGCATTTCCTAAAATGGCACAGAAACACCAACACCAGGAGCTATAAAATTCCTACCTGGGGCTTAGTCCCAGAAAAATGTTGAGTCAGTGAATCACCTTTGTTTTTTTCTTCTCAAAAGGGAGAAGGCCTAGAGGTGTAGAATGTTGTGAATGTCAGTTGTAATAGATGCATTTGTTAGGTTTTTTGAGATGGTTATTTGTCTTTTTTTAATCTTTCTTACAAGGCATAAGTGATTGGGTAGAGGAAAAAGAGTGATATTTCAATATTTAGGTGGCAATATACCTGTACCTGTACCTGGAGTCAGAAGACCTTTTCTTTTTTTCCTCCCCTTTCTTTCTCCCTTCTTTCCTTCTTTCCTCCTTTTTCTCCTTTCTTCCTTTCTTTATTCCTCCTTCCCTCCGTCCCTCTCTCTCTTTTTCTTTTTTTCTTCCTTCCTTCCTTCCTTCTATCCTTCCTTTCTTTCTTTCTTTTTCTCTTCCTTCCTTCCTTTCTTTCTTTTTCTTCCTTCCTTCCTTCCTTTCTTCTTCCTTCCTTCCTTCCTTTCTTTTTCTTCCTTCCTTCCTTCCTTTTTTCTTTCTTTCTTTCTTCCTTTCTTTCTTATTTTTCCTTCCTTCCTTCCTTTTTTCTTTCTTTCTTTTTCTTCCTTCCTTGCTTTCTTTCTTTCTTTTTCTTTCTTTCTTTCTTTTTTCCTTCCTTCCTTCCTTTCTTTTTTTCTCTTTCTTCTTTCCTTCCTTCCCATCTCTCTTTCTTTCTTTCTTCCTTCCTTCCTCTCTTTCTTCCTTCCTGTCTTTCTTTCTAATTTTCTCATATGTATGGAAAATGAAGATAAAAATAACATTGGCCTCACAGAGATACTTTGATGATCAAATGAGATAACATTAGCAAAGTGCTTTGAAAACTTTAAAGTGCTATATGAATGCTACCTCTTACTACTATTATTATTTAAATAAAAGATCAATAAAAAATAAGATTTTTTTTCACCTAAAAGACAAAACAATGCCCACTTCTAGTAGTTTTAAAACTTTTAAAGATTAACTTGTGGCAATGGTCAGTCCTTTAACCCTATCCTTATGGTGCCTACTTCTTAAACAGGTCTCTTCTATACCAACAGCATAGTTCCCACATCCCAAGAGAACGTCTTTGTAAAGTGAAATCCCCCAGTGAAGTCCACTGGATGGATTCCTCCTTGGTGACTCTGTAGAGATTCAGCTTTTATAAATCTAACAAAGTTTAATTAACAGATAAGACCTTATCTTGGGAGGAGTAGATAGACTTTGGATGAGCAGTTGACTATTCAAATCCTTTTCCTACTATGTTTTGTTGGGTTGTTATGAGTTTGTGGTTTTTTCCTTACATCTTTAGGATGGAGATGGAAATGGGTACCATTTTTCAACAGAGGGAGATAGGAAAAGCTCAGCATAAAGGACTGATGGGTTTGGGTTTGGAGACGTCGTTCTTGTACCAACATGGAATCCCAACAAGCCCAGTTGCATTCCGAGGAAGGAGCAGGCTTCCTGAAGTGCATCTTTCCAATGATCTCTATGTTCACAGAAGCTCTCTGGATGACCTGCATGCTAACAGCAGGCTAATGGCCACTGGTCCATACCCACCAGTCAGTAGCTGGCACAAAGAGAAGGGTCGCCGGCTAGGGAGAAGAATGGGAAATCATAAAGCTTCCAGTTGTAACGCTAGGAGTTCCAAAAGCCAAGAGGAAGACAAAAATCCAGATCAGACGCTCACAGTTTTGGCTGCAGAAAAAGAGGCTAAGAAAGACCTTGACATTGAGCCTCATCCTAAATATGAGCCAAGTCAAAGTGATGGGGAGTCTGCCATTATACCCACCAAGAGCCTCAAGGAACATGAGCACAGCCCCAGGAAACCCTGTGAAGAACATGCTTGGGCCATTGAAACAAATGACAGTGGTGGGAATGTGAAGGATTCATGCCATTCTTCAACAGCCTCTGATGAAAAATATCTTTTTCACTCTCCGCTCTCCCTCCCTCCCCTGCCATATGGATTTCCAGTCCTCAACAACAGCTCGCTGCTCCCTCCAGGTTTGTAAGTCTCTTCAGTAACACTGGAACTCTGCTTACCTACTTCCTTTTCTTAATCCTATTCACATTGTCCAGTGAAGTAAGAGGATCTGAGGCAGGCAATTTAGCATTTAAGGTGCATTCTTTAAAGTAGATTATGTGAAATTCAGTGACTTCTCAAGTCCATGATTGGTTGCAATGATCCTTTGGTTTTCCAAACCTAAGCTAATAAATGGTTCCATAAAAACTAGGTATCATGTAGGGCAGTCCAGCACAGTAGTAGAGAGAATATTGGGTTCAGAGCAGTTTCTCCATCTGGAGTTTACCCCAAAAGTCTTTCACCCCTGAGAAATTTCAAGGGGTCTGTGAACTTAGATGATTAAAAAAATATATGCTTTGTTTTTTACTAATTTGGTTTTCTTTGTAATCCTATGTATTTTATTTATTTAAAGATAGTGTAGAATACCAGATTTAGAGCAAGAAGATTCATCTTCATAAATTCAAATCTGATCTTAGGCACTTTGTAGTTATGTGACCCTGGACAAGTCACTGAACCCTGTTTTTTCATCAGTTTGTTCATCTGTAAGATGGGCTGAAGAAGGAAATGTCAAACTACTTCAGTATCTTTGACGGAAAAATCCCAAATGGGTCATGGAGAAGAGGACATGACCAAACAACAACAATAATAAAAGAAAGGAGTCAGGTTGTAAAGAGTTTTAAATACCAAATAGAAGAAGTCACATTTGATCCTAGAGTACTAGGGAGCCATTGTAGTTTATTGAGTAGAGGATTGTAATTACAATTAATTGTAATATTCTAGGTTAGGGTCAATGAAGGCCTGACTAGAATAGTGTAATGACAATTATGAGAAGGAGACAGCCTCCAAGAAAAGTTGTAGAGATGGAATTGATAAAATAAATACAAAAACCCCAACAACCTTCAATAAGACAGTACTAGTATGGGGCTAAATGTAGAGTTCTTTGGAGATTCATCATTTAAAGTACCACAGAATGAAGAAATTTTGGGCCATGGGAATTCTTTAAACCATTTGCTAAGTCAGAGAAGTGTTGAGATCTGTGGTAGTGGAAAGAATAACTACACCAGCAACAGCACAGTTCCTTGATGTTTTAAAGTAGGGATTCTTAACCTTAACCTTAACTCAATGAATTTAGCTTTTCAATATTACAACATATTTGGTTTCCTTTGTAATTTTATTTAGTTTAATTTATAAATCTAGAAATATTATTCTGAAATGAGATACACAAGCTTCACTGGATGGCCAAAGTGGCCCATGACACATAAAAAGCTATATGATGTTTAAAAAGTTCAAGTGACATGATCTTGGACAATTAATCATTTTATTAATACTGCTAGCATTTTATTAATAAAATGGCCAGTGACACACTCAAATGCCAAAGATGGTAGTGGGTTTACAGTTTATATGCCCTTGGAAGAGTGGGTGTTCCTGAGGATGGCAATCAGCTTTGATTTGTTAAAAATTAATGAGAGAATAAGTATTACAATGAGATGTAGGCTCATTCTAATGGGTCTCAGAGCTATTGATTAGATCATCCAAGTCTTACTCAAAGAGACTTATCAATATACACATCAAAGAGGGAATCTACTTCTACCCCAGATCTGTTTGACCAAATACAGTGAACAGAACCCATTTGCCTAAACTTAGAATTTCTTTACTGTCTTTGATTAGATCTTAGCCTGGGTAAGTCTTTATACAAGATTTCTCATACTGGTTGATTTCTGGATAAGGATTTTCTTTAGTCCTAATTTCATAATTAGTCTTTAAATACAAGGGAGAAATAATAATTTCTTTCAAATGAGAATTCCTGTTTTGTGAGTATGTGAGACCACAAAAGTATTGAATGAAAAGCATATTCATGCATTTTTAAAAACTCAACTCACTATTTTCCTTATAAAATTGTATTTTTCATTACAAAAGAATATCTTTTTCCATTTAAGTTTTATCAATGGTTTTTGTTTATGAACTGCAGTTATTTTTTCAAAATGTTCCCTTCTTTTATTCATACCTTTCCAAGTAATGAAGAAAACTGGTTAATTATTACTAACAAAAAAAACTTTACTTAACAGCATATGTAGTCAGTCGCTCCTGAAGCCCCCCACCTCTGTAAGGAAGTGTATTTCATGGTATCATCATCTGTTCCCTGGGACCAAAATGGGTCATTGTAATTAATTTCTTTTCATTTCCTGATTACTTTAAAGGAACAGGGGACCTATTTTTAAATGGGGAAGATCTTTCTTCTGTTGAAGATATTCGGAAATGGGCTGTGGATGATGTGTATGACTTCATTACTGGGCTCCCAGGTTGTTCAGACTATGCACAGGTGACTTATTTTCTTTATTAAAATAAACTTAAGCTGGGCATGGAGATATATACTTATGATCTTTGCTACCAGGGAGGCTGAGGCTAGTGGATTGCTTGAGCTCAGGAATTCTGAGATACAGTAAAGTTAATGTTGATCAGCTGTTTATTATTTCAATATGATGAGCTCCACTGGGCTGGCTAAGAGGAGGTCACCAAGCTTATCAGTAGTGGGATCAGTCAATAAGTGGCCACTGACCCTCTAGACTAGGCAAGATATGGAGTACCAATCTCCAACTAATTAATCATTCAATCCATAAATAGATAAAATAGACTTAAATATTATCTAATGATTAAGGAACTTTGAAATAAATTTCTGTTGATTTACTTGTCTTTTAAACTCAGGATATTAGAAAAAAGAGAAAAATATATCTTTTCAAAACTTGCATTAAATGGTCTGGAAGACTCCTTCCATCTCTACATTTATGATCCTATGAAATGTAGACATTTAATTTACTACAAAATTAATTCCTTTAATTAACCAGGAAGTTGTGTAAAAGCTAAGGTTAGTAAGGTTATCACTTTGGAAATGTGCCCATTGTTGATACATTTATTCTCTTACTAATTGAAAGAAGAGGGTTTTCTGTTATATCTTTTAAGCATAACTGGGTAATTGCTCAGTGACTTTGTACTATTCAAAGATTCAAATGGAATTGTGGAATAGTTCAATTAGTCTGCAAAAGGAAAGGAAGCTGTAGCACCATCATGGAGGAGGAAAAGCACCAGATTTAGAGATCTGGTTTGGAATCTTGTCACTGTTACATACAGAAGACTTAAGCAATGGACATAAGTTGTATGGACATTTGAGAACATTTCATTAAGGTGTATACCTAGAAAATTTTATTATTTCTTGAAAGCAAACACATCGCATATTTATTCATAAAAATATATTTATTCAGCAAACCAAAGAAACTAAAATTTAACTAAACTTTAAAAAAATCAATAATTAAATTTTACTTATTTTTTTTAACTTAGCCTTTGATTTTATCAGCATAAGAAGCTCCCAATGAGGAATTTCCTCTACTAATGCTCATAGCTGGAACTTAATAAATGTTTTTTGGTGGATTGAATACAGACTGACACCTTCTCGGCAATGTATAATCTTAGATAGTTGCCAGAGCTTTGAGAAGTTAAATGTCTTGCCCAGAGTCACACAAAAGTCTATGTCAGAGATGGAACTGGAATCCAGGTCTTTCTGATTCTACCCACTACGCAACATTGCATTTCATAGCTAAAACATTTTAAAATGAAGCATAAATTTTCTTGAGACATTAGGGTGTGCCTAAGGAATTATGAAGAAGATAACTATAATTCCTAAACTATGAGAATTGAATAATTATTTTATAGTTAATTCATCTCTCTCTAGCATTTCTTGGCCTTTTGGCTAAGATTAAGTGTAGTCATTTCTCTAGAAATGAGTGAAATCTCTTTATTATAATAATAACAGTGGATAGTCATAGAATTTTTTACAACTACTCTCTGAAGAAGCTAGGACTAATGTTATCTGTCTTTGAGTTCATAATAGTAAATGGTGAAACTGGTGTCTTTTGACAGCATGATGAGGTGGAATGGATGCTGCATTTGGAATCAGAGGTCCTAAATTGTAGTGTTTACTCTGTTACTACCCATATTATTTAGACAAATCATTTCATTTCTCTCTGCCTCAGTTTCCTCAGATGTAAAATCTAGGAGATTGAATGTGAGGGTCTCTTTTAGATCTAGATTCAATTATCTCTAAAATGAAAAAGTTTGGCCAGATCACCCCTAAAGCCCCTCCCAACTCTAATTCTAAGATCCAATTTAGCCAAGTCCAGTGCTTTTAGCCTACACCGAGATACTTAGCGTTCCCAAAGCTCCTTTCTCAGCCCTTTGATCACAGGATGATCTAGCAATGTACCTTCTCCCCAAGCATAGCAGGGAGGAACATCTCCTTTGAAGTCTCTGGAGCATTTAGCCCTCCAGCTGTCTGAAGTGTTTGGAGGAAAGTAGGAGTGGCTGTGTCCACTTCAAAGAGAGATTAACTGGGCTGTCTGGAAAATCACAAGAAAGCCAGTTGTGCAAGTCAAGTCAACAAGCTTTTATTGAGCACTCACCATGTGCCAGGCACTGTGCTAAACAATGGGGAAACAAAGAAAGGTAAAAGGCAATCTCTTCCCGCAAGGAGTTCGCAGTATTATGGGACAGACAATATGTGAACAACTAGTTAATGGAAAATAAAGATAGATAGATTGATAGAGTGAATGCACTCTGAAAGATAAAGGCATTAGCAGATAAGTATAGGAGGGATAAAGGGATGAATAGTCACTAGAGTAGCTTCTTTCTATTCTTCCTGCTCCAGAAACGTCCATGTGCCCAAAATGATGAGCAGAAGATACTGAACAGCAGGAAGTAAGCCAGAAGTCATTCTTCCTTCTGTTTGTTTGGGGAAAATATTGTCCTTGTGGTTCCCAAAGATGTAAATTACTATGAACAAAACAAAAGTGACATTAAATAACATGAGATTGTTGAATGGAGTAACATACATTTCTTTTTTTACTTCTAAGATATTTAGAGACCATGCAATTGATGGTGAAACCTTGCCCTTGCTCACAGAGGAGCATCTTTTGGACACTATGGGCTTAAAACTTGGACCAGCCCTAAAAATTCGTTCTCAGGTATGGCCATTTAATGACATGAAATATCAAATATTGAAGCCTGGAGGTTGTTGATGGCAATATCCTTAAGATAAATGAGACCCTTTCACCCTTAATGTTTTATGAATGGCATCTTCTTATCAAAAGTCTTAGCAATTCCTTGTTCAACAAATATAATCTTAATTTCCTCTAACGATGTACTTTGGGAGTTCTGGTTTGTTTTTTAAGCTATTTGAGAATATAGCATTTCACATTTTTCATGTTATCCTACAAAGCTGTCTAATATGTTTCTGATTTCCTAGAGATCTGATAAAATTTCTAATTTGTTATTGAATAGATTGTGTTGGGATGTATAGAAAGGTGATGTCAAAGCCAAGAGAACTTAGATTCAAGTCTCACCTCTAAGACATATTAGTTCTAGGATGCTGGACAAGAGGAATATTTTCTTGGTGTTTCAGATAACTGTTTAATATAGAAAAGGGTATGACTGTCATTGGTGGAGGGAGTTTTCACCCTTGAGAGTTTACTATGTTAAGTGAAACTACAGATTCAGTTCCTCATCCTCATCCTCATCCTATTAGGGCATTACCACAGAACAAATGTTATATTAAATATAATTTATGAAGAAATATATCTATTACATTATAAGCTATTCTATAATAATGAATATAAAGTATCTAGGTTACATAGTGCATAGAATGCCAGACCTAATAGTCAGGAAAATTCAAGTTCAAATATAGCTTCAGATCCTTATCATCTTTGAGATACTAAACAAATCACTTAGCTTCTGTATGTCTCAATTTCCTCATCTGTAAATGAGTATAATGATAACATTTCATGGTAGATGTGAACTTCAAATAAGATAATATTTGTAAAATACTTGCAAACCAAATATTGAACTTCATTAAGAAAGGTATCATTTCCAGGAATAATGAAGCAATAATCCTGCTATACCCTGCCAAGTCAGACTACATCTGGAATATGATATTCAAGTCTTGGTATCAATTTAAAAAATGGGATTGATAAGTTGCAAAGTAGAGAACAGCAAGGATGGGAAAGGACTTTGAGTTCTTGCTGTATGAAAATGATTGAGAGAATGAGGATACTTAGAATGGAAAAGAGAATACTTGGTGAGGATATGAGAGCTATCTGTAATGATCCAAGGGTTAGTGTCAAAGTACCTGAACATTGAAATAGGCTGTATCGTAGCTAAGGGTCAGGTGGGAAAGATTAATCATGTGTTTTCTTGAGTAATGATGAGATTTTTTAGAGGAAAGGAGCCATATATATTATATATTAATTAATTGATAGAAGAATAATAGCTAAGGTCATTTCATATAAGATCATCTGAGCTTTTCCATAGAAAAGCGATTAAATTTGTATTGCTTGGTCCCCAGAGATCAGAACACACAAGAAGGGGAAGCTAGAAAGAGGTAAATTTATGCTTGATAAAAGGAGAACCTTCCTGAAATTAGAGCTCTTCCAAAGTGGAATTGGCTGTCTCAAGAGGTATTAAATAGGTTTTCCGTCATAGTGAGACTCCAAGCAGAGCTAGACAAATCCTTATTGAATATGTTGTAGGGGGTTTCTTTTTTCAGCAATAGTTGCACCAGATAACTACTGAGATCTCTTCTGACTCAGAAATTCCATGATTCTGTGATAGGCAAAGATGATACACAATCATAGAAATTGAACCATATCCATTTTTAAATATTCTTTCTACAAATGAAAACAGCAGACTACAAGAAAACATAGACAAATAAGGGGGCCATTCAGAGATTCTCCTCTTAAAGGCAAATCAAGGATTGAGCAGAGGTTATGGAGGTTTGTTTTTATCACAAAACCAAAGGCAACAAGAAACAATCATTTCTTGGATACTTGCTCTCCTTGTTTTGCTGGGCTTCTTGATAAATACATGCCTACAGACCATCATGGTAATCCTCTGTCATGATTTCAGAACCAGAAAGTACAGACCATCTGTGGCAAAAATAATGTAGCAGAGATCCTACAAAGAATCCTGAGAGCTAAATTAACATATGCTTTAATACCCAGCAGTTCCATGGCAGAAATGAGAATAGGAAAGATGATGAAAACAACTCTGGGAAAAAGAGATTATTAAATGAAACAGGTCAAAGTTTGGTTGACCACATAGATGCATAACATGTATATCATAAATACTCTCTTTAAGAAGAGTATTGTAAGACATTCAACAAGGCTTAGCACCAAGCAAAATTGCAAAAAGTGAAATTGTAGATATGTAGATATTTGTTTTTAATGAACAAAACTTATTGGTTATATTATATTTCATTATCAACAGCAGTTCTTTCAGAATCAGTTGTCTGTGTGTGTCAAATTGAGCAATGGTTGAAATCAATATTAAATGGAGGGAGAGAGAGAGAGAAGGATAAACATAAGAAAACACAAGAAAACAACACAAGTTGCTAGCATTGCAGCTCCAACCCAATCTGTTCAAACCAGCTCTTGACTCTGGAAAATATCAAAGGAACAAAAATGAAATCTTAAGCTAGAAGGTGCCTTCCATTTCTCAATCCTCTAATAGCTAATAGCATTTCTTAGAGAAATTTAATCAATAGACAAAAGTTGCCACAGCATTAAGGCCAAAAATCTGAGCCAACAAACACTTGATCACTTTGCCAAATAAAAAGACATGGAAGCCAAGTGCAACAACAGTTTAGAGTAGAAGCTCATCAGCAAGACATTGCAAAGAAGGGGGATGGAAGATTATAGACAGTATCACCAGTGAAAAAAAAACAACACTTTTTTTTTATTTTAAAATAGTCCTGTGATGAAAATTTGATGTGAGACTTAAGTCAAATTATCTCAATAACATATTTAGTCGAAAACCACAGGATTACAAACATATCTTTTAGTATTTCTATCATGATCTAGTCTCATTGGTGATTATAATAAAATAAAAATGTCTGAAATCTACCTCCTCAGTAACCAGCTTCCTGTGCCAAGAAATACTAAGAAGGTATAATCAGAAAGTACAACTGAACCACAAATATGGACAACAAAAGAAATCTGTGTTGGAGGCAACACAATTTTAAAGTCACTCTGAGACTGACATCTAATGATTTCAAAAAGAGTAAGATTACAAGCAAGAGGAAAATATCACAACCTTCTCAGAGTATTTTCTATAGGAGAGCAAATCTTTATAATAATAGCTGAGTGAGATGTTAAAAAAACCAGAAAATGGTCAGAGATGAAGACATACTCTTGGAGGGAGTGGACATTTTATATATTTCTATGTATACATATAGTTATTACCATCCAGAAAATGATTGCTTCCATTACATTATATTGCCAACTTAGCAGTCATTTCAAAATCTGGGTGTCAAATCAAGCAATGGAGGCTTACAAACCAAAACTGAATGGTCACTTCTCAAGTGTGTTATGTTCCTTTTCAAGTCCTGACTGAACTAGAGAGTGTCTTTAATTCTTCCAGTAGTATGACTCAGTGAACACAGAAGGCTCTGTGTCTGTTGTTTATTTTTCAAAAAAGCATTTGACTTGGAAGTAAATGTAGCCCTGAGTGGTATATTCAAATAATGCATTGCCTCTATGCATTTAAAAATTATATGGCAGGCACACAATGCTCTGTCTGTGAATGGATGAATTGATCAAGCCATTCTAGAAAGTCATTTGGAACTATATCCCCCCAAACACTAAAAGTGCATACCTTTTGACTCAAAGATATCATTACTATTCATAAATATAGGCTCAAATAAATCAAAGACAAGCATAGGACATTATGTACAAAAAACTTTACAGCAGTACTTTTTTTTACAGCAAAGGACTAGAAACAAAGTGGATACCCAACAATTAAAGAATGTCTGAACAATTATAAGAATATGATACAATATTAATACCACAAAATGACAAAAGTGACTGATTTGGGGGGAAATGGGAAATAATTCTGTGAAATGATGTAGAATGAAGGGGACATCACCAGGAGAATATATTAAACTACAGTAATGTAAAGGAAAATAACTTTAAAAGACTTAAGGATTCTGATCAATGCAAAAATCAATCATCAGTCTTCAGGACCTAGACAACTAAATGGTACAATACTAGATTTGGTGTCAGGAGTTTGGAATTCAAATCCTGTCTTAGATACTAACTAGTGGTGTGATCTTGAGCAAGTCACTTTGCCTCATCTTCATTAGCTGTCAAATGGTGTTATTGTGAGGATCAAATAAAATAAATGTAAAATGCTTTGCAAACCTTAAAAGCACTATTTAAATGGTAGCTTTGATGGTGATAGCAATGATGGTATTGATTCCAGGAGCCTGATGTTCAAATACACTTACTGCTTCTTGACAGAGATGATTAAGTAAGTGATGAACATGATTGATGCATGAATTTGTTTTGTTTGGTTATATTTATGTACAAAGGAAGACTTTTATTTTTGGCAGGGAGAGTTGTGGGGAGGAAGTAGGGGAGGCTAGGAAAACAATGACAGAAAGAAGAAAAAGAACAGCAAAAAAGTATTGAGAAAATACACAGAAGTCAGAAAGAAATTCAATAGATACAAATAAGCAGTGTTGCCACTTTTTATAATGCCCCTCCCACTGCCTAGCCCCAATTATCAGACAAAAATCAATTTTAAAAACCCTCATTATAAACACAGTCCAGCAAAATAAATTCCCAGATTCCCAAAAATATGTCATTCATCTAGTGGGACATGAATAGCATGTTTCATTTTCAATCTTATGAGTTGATGGCTTGTCATTCTATTTATTAGAATTCTCAAGTCTTTCAAAGTTGTTTTTTCTCAATAATGTTGTGTTCATTGTATAAATTGTTCAACTAGTTCTACTGATTTTTTTTCTGCATTGTTCAAAATAGTCTTTACAGTTTCCTTTAAACCTGTCCATTCTGTCATTACTCATGACACAATAATATTCCATTATATTGATATACTATAATTTAATTAGCCAGTCGCTAAATGAAAGGCAGTCCTTAGTTCCCAAATTTTTTCAGTCATTATAGTTGTATCTGATATGTTGTGACCCTAATTGGGTTTGATTTTTTTTTTGGCAAAGGTACTGCCCTGATTTGACTTTTCCTTCTTCAGCTTATTTTACAAATGAGAAAACAGAAAAATAGGATTAAGTGATTTGCCCAAACTCACAATATTAATAAGAGATTGAGGCTAGATTTGAATATGGGAAGATAAGATTTTCTGAATTCTAGCTTGGCACATTATCCACTGCTCCTAATTTTTTAGCTACTGTGAAAAGAGCTGTCATAAATATTCTTGTCCACATAGGTCCTTTTTTGTTTTTTGATCCCTTTGGGGTTTAGGCCTTGTAGAGATACAACTGGGACAAAGCATATGCATGGTTTAATAACTTTCTGAGCATAGTTCCAAGTTGCTTTCCAGAATAGCTACACCATTCAATAGCTCAACCAATAGTACATTACTGTGCCCGATTTCCTGATACCCCTCCAACATTTGCTATTTTCTTTTCTTGCATTCTTTGCCAGTCAAATGGGCATGCGGTGGAACCTCAGAATTGCTTTAGTTTGTATTTCTCTACTTATAAGTGATTTAGAGTATTTTTTCTTCATATAGTTATTGACACTTTAGATTTTATAAATCATTTTTTTCTGTTCTTTTTATATGAAAGTGTTTGTTTATTGATTTATTGAGTTCATAATAAAGGAGAGAAAATGTTCAAAGTACTGTTTTTAAATCACAAGAGATTCTGTGACAAATATGCCCTCTGAGATAAAGTTGTTTAATGATTCATTGAATAGCAATGTCAAACAAAGCATAAAACAGAGATACGTATGCTCTCTTGAGCCATCTGAAATTTCCAATTAATATTTCAGAATGAAAGTACATAGAGAAATTCAGCTTTTCTACATAAATGCCCTTTAACTAGCTAAAAATGACTCAGGAAGATCAATGATAGAGGAAATGGTAGAGCTATAATAGAAAAAAAACCCAAAGTATAGTAAAAGAAAACTTCTCTATCCAGCTCAGAATTACATAGGAGAAAATGAGAGTCAGGAAGTCAATGAGAGTGCATATTAACAGAGAAGTCAGTAGAGGAGGAAAGAAAGCTAACATGAAACCAGTGTTCTGAGCAGAAAGGTCAAAATCAATCATGAGTTCCAGTAATTGAGGATCTGAAGCCAGATACTGATCTTAACCTCCCAGAACAGAAGGACAGCCAGAACCAGATCCCATAGACTACTGCACAGGGAGGCAGTGCTTAACCAAGCTCAGGAAACCATAGCAGGAGACAGGAACCAATTCAGCACCTGGATGCCAGCCAGTTCCAGGGAGGGCTTGCAGGTGGCCTGAAACTATCATGATAAGTAGAAATCCTTCTGAAACCTGTCAAGATCCCAGAATAGAGACAAAACCAATTCTGAATTAAAAACAGTACAAGAAGAAAATTATATCTAGCTGAGTCCAGAATCCACAGAAGACCACTAAGAGATTGAGCTAGAAGTCAGGAATTGAGACAGAGGTATGTGAGAACCTAATACCCACTACCCAATCTTGATGAGCAGAAGTATCAGCAACCAAGTAGGAGCAAACAAAACTGCTCAAGAGAGTAAGAAGGGACTAGCTTGAGCACAAAATTCTAAATCAAGATTTGAGGCTGAAATTATGAACAAGCAGAAGAAATTACAAAGCATGATGAACTAAAACTATGGTTTAATATGAATATTATGGTCCAAGAGGTAAACCAAGAGAACATCCCCATAATAGCTACACAGAATCTCCAAAGAGAAAAAAACTTAGTTAAATGAGTGACTGGAAGAAATAAAAAGAAAATTTTAAATGAAATGAGAGTCTGGGAAGAAAAAAAATAGAGAATAGATAGCTTAGAATAAAAGGTAAACCTCTCTCAAGTGGTGGACTTCCTGAAAAAAAAAACAGAATGAATCAAAAATCTTAGAACATAGTCAAAAGATTGAAAAAAAAGAAAATGAAAAATATCTTACTATTAAGAACAATGGAAAACAGATTGAGAAGAGAGAATTTCAGAATCACTGACTCCTTGAAAATCATAATCAAACATAGAATTTGGACATCATTTTAAAGAAATCATAAAAGAAAATTATTCATATCTATTACATCAGAAGGCAAAATAAAATAGAAAGAATCCACCAATCCCCTTAAAAAACACAATTCTAAACTAGAATAGTTGGAAATGTCATAGCCAAAATCTAGAACTTCCAGGTCAAAGAAAAAAATATTTCAAGTAGTCAGAAAGAAGGAATTCACATACTAAGTACTATAGTCAGAATTATATAAGATTTGGCAGTAACAACTTAATGAGACTTGGAACATAATATTCCAGAAGGAAAAAAGATAAAGTTTACAATAAAAAATAACTGAGAATAATCTGACAAGAGAAAAATGGATTTTAATAGAATAGCTGACATTCGAGAATGCCTCAAGAAAAACCCAGGGATGAGTAAAGATTTTCAAATGCAAATTTAGGAGTCAAGAGAAATCTAGAAAGGAAAATGTATCACCTTAGAGTCAACTCTGAGAGACCTGGATCCTTTTAACACATTCTGGCTGTGAGATCTTAGTAAAATCTCTCAACCTGAGTTAATTCTAGAAGACTGCAAGCTGAAGAACAGATATTAATCTACATAGGAAGAGGAAGTTTATTCATTGGGAAAGACTTATTTCAGTGAAATCATAGATCTGTTCTAAATTCTCCTTTCCCTCTCCCTCCCCCCCCCAAAAAAATCTGTGAGATTGCATTATTTCATTTAGAAACATTCTAAAGCATTCTACAAGTAAGAAATTATTTTATCTCAATTGTAATACATATTCCTGAAATTAAAGTCCACTTCATGCAGTGGATTCTGTCTTCAGGAGAGATGGAGAACTGCTCTTATACCCTTTCAGCTATTCATAATGTCATTCAGCAGTCTTTTTTTTTCCCTTAAAGCTTAGTAATTTTCATTCTTTCAAGGTTTCCTCACTGACTACAACTTCTTAAACATAGTCATTGCTCTAATCTGAATAGCCTCCATTTGTATTTCTTATAGAAACATAAACACAATGTCACAATATTGAATTATCCCAAATTTCTTGTTTTCTAAAGCACTGTATTTATGGAGTTTTTGTTCTTTATTCAGAATTTTGATTTCTTTAACATAGAGAATTCACAAGGAGAAAATAATTAGTCTTTAATTAGGCCCATTTGTTAAGTGCTTACATTGTAAATGGAAATAAAGTTTAAGAAGCCTGGAAAGGTTGGAAGGGACCATGTTATGACGAATTTGAAATGCCAGAAGACTTTATATTTGCACCTGAAGACCATAGGAAGGAAGCCTCTAGAGTTTGTTGAGTGGAGAATGGATTAGAGTGGAGAGTCTTGAGGCAAAGAGACAAATTGAGCCACTATGGTAATAGAAGCACCTTCTATCAATGCAGATCTGCTACTGTTCTGCAATTGTAATTTTTAGAGCATTACTTGGGGCACTGAGAGATTAAATATCTTGCCCAGAGTCACTTGTGAAGGACATGTTAAAGATAGAATTCAACTTTCTGTCTACACTGCAACACTCCTCCTTACAAATAGTAGCAGTATGATTACCCTTGGAGTAAGGTACTTTTTAAATTAGTCAATAAAAGAGGATGAGGGAATTTGAAAAATGGAATAATACAGTAGGAAGGGCCCTGAATGTGGAATTAAAAGGTATGGCTCTAAATTTCTTCTCTACTTTTAATTTCTTATATGACTTTGGACAAAGCATTTAATTTTTCTGGGCCAGAGTTACCTCCCTTGCAAGATTATCGATCCCTTGTGAAAACTGATCCCTTGTCTGTCTCTGAATCTTATGATACCATATAATAATATGATAAGAGAACCAAAGAATCTTAACCTAGATAGACAATTGGCACAAAATGATAGGAGGAAGCTGGGGGGGGAGAAGGAGGGAATGTGCAAGAGGGGGAAAAGAGGTGTGAAAGTGAGATGTGTGAGAGTCAGAGATTTTCTTTTAGTCACAAAAAAGTTTACTTACATCATAGCTGAAGGACTAATATCTAAGAGAGTTTACAATTAAAGGAAATTTGGGAGAATTTTTTATTGTGAAAATTTGGGGCTTCAGTCTACAGGCTAACAACCTATAAAGTTGTAAATCATAAAAGAGATAAAGAAGGAGCCATTATCTTTTAGGTTTTATTGATCCACATTCCTTAGCTAGAAATGTAGTTTTGAATAGGTCCTGTACTCTGATCCATCATCTCCCTTCTTTCTGTTTTTTGGGCAGAGGAAATTCTGGGGACAAGGGCTGGGGACTCATCAAAGTTGACTTCAAATATTAGAAGAGAAGGTCTTCTTGGTCCCAAAGGATGGCGTGAAGATCAAGAGTTGAAATTAATAGGCAGACAAATTTCAGTCCAATATAAAGAGAAACTTTCAAACATGGTGTTAAAACACTAAATTTGGAAACAGAATACTTATCTTGTGACTCTCAAGCAAATCACAAAGATCTCTAAACCTCAATTTCTTCATTTGTAAAGTAAGAGGGTTAGACTTATTTATCTCTGAAATCCCTTTTAGATTTGACATATATGATTCTAATTAGAGCTGTCCAAAAATTCAAAATGAGTTCAGTCACTGAAGTGAGGTCTAGATGGCTATTTATTGGTATGTTTTAGAGGCAACATGTTTCAAGTAGTGATTAAACAAAAAAAAATTAGGATTCCTTCCAGTGTTAGAAATTTGTGATTTTAAGCTACACTCTATGTTAAGTAAGAAATTGTAGAATTAAAGGATTATTGGAAAGTGTTTCAATTATAAATCAAACACCTTCCTATAATCCTTTTGATGCTATCAATTCCCTTTTTATTTTCCATCACATTACTTGGGTTTCCTTGATGCTCTGCAGCTTAATATTTGAACTATTCTTAGGGGATGAAAATAAAGAGTTCATGTCTGTGAGAAAGAAATGTAATGAGATGAATTTTTTCATATAATTCTGCTTTTTCTTTCCCTAGGATAATACTCTGAAAATGAGAAAAGAAAACTATTAGTCAACTTGAATTCTCTATTGGATTCTCTAGCCTCTTTTTAACCAAATCAAAATTATTTTTCAATGTGTTTTCCAGTCATGCTTTCAGCCTTTGTATTTATTATGAATCATGGAACATGGATTACTTCCCTTGAGATATTGCTAAATTTGGAAGACTCATAGTTGAAATGTTTTCTTGGGTTCCTTTGTCTCATAATGAGCATAGGATTCCTTGTCTTTTATTTAATCTATTAATTTAACTGTATTTGTTTCTTGTCTTGGTCTAGGTTTTTTTGTATTTGATCTTTGACTCTTTCATTCCTTCCTCTAGTTTTAGTCCCTCCACCAAATACATTTGCTCACTTTTAATATTCCCATAAAATATAATGGGCAGACACAAAACCAATTAGGAGGGACTCAGCCTCCCATTGTTGGTACCATGGTCAGCGACTTTGGTGAAATTGAGCAGCCACTTGGTTTACTACTTTAAAAAAATGGATTTACTAACTGGTAGCTAAATGTCATTGTTCCACCTTTGCAGTGGATGTAAGAACAGGATGACTAGGAATATTAAAGGAAGAGAAAGAGTTGTTACAAGAGTTAGTGGAATTTATTAGACTGACTAAAGTTGGAATGCTAGATGATTTAGATTAGCCTTATGGTGAGAGTAAGATTCAGCTTTGTGCATGGAAATGGTACTTATGCATTATGTGACTTTCTTCAAGGAGAAGCTTCTCTCGTAGGTGCATGTCTCTGTTCTGTTGTGTTAATCAATTAGTCTATTGCTTTCAAGAAATAAATTCTTCCAGAGCATAGGGAAACAGTCTGGAGAAGGGATGTGTGTGTGTATCAGTTCTCTAAGTGTCTGGCATCTTGTGGCAATACTTGCTACTATCTCTATTTGACAAGGGGTGAGTTTTGGAGCAAAGATTGGTCCTGTGATAAATACATCATTCAGAGAGAGTCTTACCATCCTAAGGATAGGTTTTAAACTACACGCAGGTATAACATTCAAAGAAAAGAAGTACTATTTCCATACTGAATGCAGAATTTGGTGTGCTAGGTTGCTAATAGTGGAAGATGAAGTTGAGCCTGGAACAACTGGAAAGAAGTATTAGATAATGAGTGAAGAAATGAAGCACTTATTATGCACTTACTATGTGAAAGCACTGAGCAAAGAGCTGGGAATATAAATCAAAAAATAAGACAATTCTTGCATTCAAGGAAGTCTCATTTTAACAGGGAAGAGAACATGGATAGAAACTTTCAACAGCAAGTCAGATAGAAAGGATCCAGGGTCCACAATGACAGAGCAGATAATGCTTCTTTTTAAATGTCATTTCCACTTATATAATCATATCAGTTTCTGGTGCTAAACCTAGGACTTAGGTGACAAGAACTTTCTTTTCTGGGTTTTCAAAAGATGTAACTCTCATGGGAGTCATTCCGAGGTTGTATCTTTATAAGGGTTGCTTTTTATGATGACTGAAGGCATTAGGCTAGATCATTGCCATTCTCAAGGCTTTTTGGTTCTGGGTCCTGGGATGTCTCCATAATCATTTGAAGGAAGATAGCAGGCAAAGTGGTGATAGTGATTGCCAGGCACATTCTGTTTCCTATCTCTTCTCTAGGGTGTAACTCTGATAATTGGCACCTTGTAGGAAAGGATCATTATGTATTTCCACTATAGTTACACATATTGAAAATATGTCCAGTGAAATAAAGAACAACTAATATTTTATATCACTTTGAAGTCTACAAAATCCTTTTTCTCACCACTCCTATGAGGTAGGTATTAGAAAAATTATTATCTTCATCTTACAGATTAGAAAGCAGACTTTGTGAGATTAAATATGTGGTTCAGGATCACACAGTAAATCTCAGTATCAATGTACATCCTGGTCCCTCTAACCTTTAAACCAGAGCTCTTTTCATTGACCCACAGTGCTTCTCAATGAGAGGGAAAAGCACATGAAATCTAAGGTATGGACCTTGTAGCTGTGGATCCAAAATTCCCATAACAAATTGGTCCCAGATCCCCAGTTCAAGGTTTAAAAATTGTTAATGCTATTGAAAATATTTAGAGAATTAAATATTGTAATAATTTCTATCTTCACAGGTATCTCGCCGCCTGGGAGGTATGGTTTACATGGCAAGTCTCTCTTTTCCTCTTCCCTTTTCTTCTTCTACAAGAAAATCATCAGATCCACCCACAGGTACAACTTCTCCTCTGAATTGTACCAATGGTGGCATGTTGGACATTTCTTGCTCCCAGGATATGGCAATTCCTAAAACAGGAAAAGAGATAGCATCAGAAACCAGAAATAATCCAAGTGTCCAAACAGACTTACAAATAATCAGTTTTCCAAAGAACTGAAGAACTTCCTCAAATTATTAAATAACCAAAAATGCAAATTTCTTAAGTATTAATTATTATGTGCATTTTATTTTTGTATTTTTCAGGGTATTCAAAGTGTATATAGTATAGACATATAATTTTATATCTTTGTAGGGCACATATTTTTCTATATCACATACATAAATGCAAGAAATGAGGCTCCTTTATGGCAAGGTCTTTAAGGTCACATTTTCTTCAAAGTCTTTATAAATCTCAAGAACAAAAGAAACAACTGCTCCCACTGAGCATTGCCATAGTATATATATATTTGTTTCTGTTCCTTTCCTTTTCTGTCTTCATGCATATGTAGTCACAGTATAGGTTTAAAGCTGAAAACAATGGAGGTCCCTGTGTTCAGTCTCCTTATGTTAATAGATGGGAAAATTTAGGCACTGAGTATTTAAGTGACTTGCCTAGCATGTAGTAGGTGCTATATAAATGCTTATTCCTTTCTTTATCCTCTTTCCTTTCTCTTCTCTTCTGTTGTCTAAAGTCATAACATAGTAAATGTTTGAGATAGGCTTTGAATCCTGGTTTTTCTAATGTGTTAGGGGCACGTAATTCTTAGCATAGGACCTTGCACATAGTAGGCAGTTACTAAATGTTTGTTGAATTAATTTGGATTGCTTAGCAACTTTGGGAAAATACTATACTATTTAGGGGTAATGAGATGTTTGGCACCAAGAGTATAGAAAAGAGAGAAAAGATATTATCTGTTTTTGTCATTTCTCTCTCTTTTCCTTTCTTCTCCACTCCTGAATCCACTCCTATTTCCCTTCCCACCAACTCCCACATATCTTTTGTTTACCAGGGAAATTTAACTTGAACCAAAGAAAAGAAAATTGTGGTGAAAATTTTCCCTTGTTCAAGATAATATTGAAATACTTGACAATTGAGAGGCTCACCCTAAGACCCTTTCAATCATAATGTATTCTGGGATTTCAAAATACTAATGGTTGTTCTGAAAAGACATGGGATCAGGAAGGGGTATCTGCTGTAGTAGATATCACAGTATGACTGTAGTGAGTCAAGATGGAATACTGAAAGGCTTAATTAAATATAAGAGGGGATTCATGTAAGAGTATAAAGGAGCTGGGAGAGAGAAGAAGACTTAGAAGGAAAACACTGGAGATGGGAAGAGTAAAAGGAAAACTGTTTTAGAATGGAAGCTCCTTGAGGGCAGGAACTGTTTTTTTTTTCTTTGCATCCCCAGTGCTTAGCACAAGATCTACCATACATTAGGCATGTAATAAATACTTTCTGATTGATTGGTTGGCTGATTGATTGATTTGGAGGAAATAGACCACAAGTGAATGACAAATAGAATCAACTTTCATAGAATGGCTCTTAAAACCCATGAAATTAGAGCTAACCAAAGCAATTCGACCAGGAAAGAATGAAACTACGTCAAGATTTTTAAAAGGAAAGACCAGGTTAAAATGGCTTTCTCGTCATATCATATGGCCATGGAGAGAGAGGTTTCAAGACCGGTAAGTGGGGATGATAATAATCATATTCTGCCTTTCACCATGTCTTTGTGAGAGAAGCATTTAGTAAACCTTCAATTGGTCCATAGAATCCTGGGTTTAAAGCAGGAAATCATCTTAAAGTTTGTTTAATCCAACGTCCTCATTTTATATATAAGAAAATTGAAACATGGAAAGACTTGCTTAATGGTAGCAAGTGGCAAGGTAGGCATTTGAATTCAGGTCTTCTTATTCCACATGCAGAACCTCTTGCTGCTAGTACCATGATCCCTCTCATAACTATGGACTATTGTTATAGTATAACTGCATCTGACGTGTGGGGAATGGTGAGTTCTGGTTAACTGTCAGGCTCTGATGCTCACAGGATCAGATACTGTACATAGCTCCAGGCTGATCCTATGAAACATCCCTTCTTTGATGTACTCTGTGCTTCTCACCTGGAGAAGCAGCAGACCTAATGTGGAACCCCCACAAAAGCACCTGGGAGAACTTATATACCATATGAGCTCCTGGCTGTCTCTCCTAGAGAATAAAGAAATAGAGCCATATAGAATGGGAGAGCACTTGGCCAGAGTACGACTTAAGCCCCTGAGGTCTTCCCTAACTATTTACCTGGGCAAGATCCTATACTATATATACACAGAATCTTGAAAAAAATTTACAATTCTACACCGGCTTTGACCTTGCCTAAAGACTTTGTCTTCTCTAACACAAATTGGGACTGAACTTCCAGAGATCATCTCTAACGCTGAATTACAGTTAAGCCCATGTACTTAACACTCATCAAGTATTTTGTCTAAAAGAGAGTTGCCACCATCTTTCATGATTCTGCTGCTCTTGCAGAAAAGGAGTCTTGAAAGGGTAACTGTTCAAGGTGCTAGAGCTATGGAAGAAAGAAGGAGAAGAGAGGTACTATTTATCTGTTTGACCATCCTTCTTCCCTAGGTCTTTCTGCCAGAGATTCCTGGGAAAACTGATTTTTACTTACCAAGTAGCCTAAATTCTCTAAGGTTATATTCCCAGTGCCTGCCAAAGCAAGCCCTTCTTTCCTCCTTTCCTCAGCTTGGAAAGCTTGGGAAAGTAAGTTCTCCTGTGCCCATAGGAAAGGCAGGATGGTACCATGAAGCTCACCTCAGAGCCTGGGATATCTGAGGTCTAGTTCTGTCTTTGACCCATACTGACTATATAACCCTCAGCAAAGGTGCTAAACAGCACTGGTAAAGGGTAGTCCCCCTTTGAGTGTTCCTTCTACCAAAGAAATCACAGGTCTTTCTCCTATCCTAATTCCTGTCCTAATACATCATATCCTCCAAATAGATTTTCAAATTCTAAGGAATTGGAATATGATAAAATAGACGTAATGCTTAAACGTTAATGGATATAATTTATTCTTTCCCTGCTAGTTCAGAAGATTCTTCGGCATCATTTGATAACTCCAAGTTCATCATTATCTACATCAACTAGTATTGCAGGGGAGGTGTGTGAAAGCATAGCTTTTGATAAGTAGCTTCAAAGATAACAGAATAGTTATTGTATTTCTCTGACTTCCTTTTCTCTTCTACCTAGTCCTTAAAAAAAAAAATTCACCCTTCTTAGCCCATGGGCTACCAATGTAAAATTTTTTAACACAATTGCAGTTAGCCACAAGATGTCATTGTGGAGCCAAGCAAGGTTAATTGCTCTTGAAAGATTGACAATTAACCTAATGGCACTGGCTGCCATTTTGTAAAAATCTGAAAATGTTTTGGCAATCTATATATTAAAAGACCAAATTTCCGAACTTCTTCCTACAACTGCCTCATCATCATTCATAACCTATTTTGATTTTGACTGGAAGTAAGGTTCCAACTTGAGAAATTGCATTTTACTAAAATAAATAGAGATGGCACGGTACAGTGGCTTAGCACAGTCATGAAGACTTTGGTTCCTGCCCTTTTCAGTAATCATGTGACCATGACAAGTCATTTAGCCTCTGAGCTGTTTTCCTCATCTATAAAATGAGGATTGACGATTCTATAGCATCTATCTCAAAGGATTGTTGTGAAGGTCAAATGAGTTAAGGCATTCTAAGTGATCTTTACAGATCTTTATAGATAACAGATACTCCTAGATATAACTTCCCCCTCTATTATTAATTCATTTAGTAATCTCATCAACATGAATTTAATTACCATCTCTGTGTTGATGACTTTCAAATCTACCTTTCCTAATCTAACTCTCTGCTAATCTCCAATCTTACATCTACAATTACTCTTTCTGACATCTCAAACCGGACATCCAATAGACAACTTAAATTCATTGAGTCCAAAACAGAACTCATTATCTTTCTCCTTATCTTATCCTTATCTTCCCTCCCTACCTCCTCCAATTTCCCTATTACTATAGAAGGTGCCTGATCCCCTCAGTCTATTAGAATCCCAACCCAGGTATTGTTCTGGATTTCTCTCTATCTCTCACCGTCCATAACCAATTTGTTGCAGAGACCTGCCAATTTCACCTTTGCATCTCCATTATGCCCCCTCAAACAGTGCCCCCACCCTATTACCGGCCCTCATCATCTCACACCTGAGCTATTTCAATAGCCTGCTGGTAGGTCTACCTGCCTCAAGTGTCTCCCCACTCCAATCCACCTTCCATTCATCCACCAAAGTGCAGGTCCAATCATGTCACCTCTACCTCCACTCAATAAACTCCAGTGGCTCCCCATTGTCTCCAAGATCAAATATAAAATCTCTTTTTGGTGCTCAAAGCCCTTCATAACAACACCTTCCAACCTTCCCAGTTTTGGTACACCTTCCTCCCCACCATGTACTTTTCAACCCATTAACGCTGACCTCCTGGCTGTTCTGCAGATAAGACAAGATAATCCCTCTTTTGGCTCTGGATATTTTCTCTGGCTATCCTTTATGCCTGGAATGCTGTTCCTCTTCTCTTAGTATTGAGTTCCCTGGCTTCTTTTAATTCATACAGAAGCCTTCCCCAATCCCTCTTAATTCCAGTCCAGCCTCTTATTAATTCTTTCCTATTTATCCTATATAAAGTTTGTTTTGTATATATCTGTCTGAATAGTGTTTCCCCCATTAGATTGTGAGCTCCTTGAGGGCAGGGATTGTCTGTTGCTTCTGTTTTTGTCCCCAATGCCTAGCACAGTTTCTGGTACATAGTAGGACTTTAAAATAGTTATTGATACTGATTGATAATAAATCTGTCACAGCTCTGAAGGGACCTCAGTGACTATCAAATCAAATCCATACCTGAGAAAGAGTTCCCTAACCTACCCTAACCCAATAAATGCTTATCTTGCCTAAGAACTCAAAAGGGGAATATCCCATCCCCTCTCAAGTCATCTCATTCTACTGCTGGACAGCTCTTTTGACGTCTAGCTTCTGCCTCCACCCCTTCCTCCTTCATTTCATTTCTTCTAGTTCTGTTCTCTGGGCCAAACAGGTCAGGTCTAATTCCTCTTCCACAAGACCACCCTTTAAATATTTGATCATAGCTATCATCTCTCCTCCCACCCATGCTTAATTATAGTTTTGCTCATTGCAAGGAATCTATAACTCTTTGCTTTAGAAGTATTGTTCACAATCTCCCTTTCCATCCCAATTTCTCACCTCATAATTGGGAAACTTCACATGCATGATGATACTTTTTCAAGTACCAACCTCCCAATTCTTAACTCCCTTTCCCACCATAATCTACCCTTCCATCCCCACCTTATCTACACACAGAGATGGCCACACCCTTTATGTTGCCATCACTTGCAAATGTTCTGCCTCCATGATCAAGAAATCTAAAACTCTTCTATCCAATCACAATCTCCTATTGCTCCATCTCTCTATACACATTACTCCTCTCAAACCTGTTCTACATCTGAACCCTGACCTGATAATTCTCAGCCAGTCCATCACCCATGATCTTTCTGACTCATCTCTTCTCAGTCCCAACCACTGGGTAAATTGGGTCCACTATCCACTATCCTTCCCCTTTGAATCCTTTGCTCCATGCTCACACATTGCCATATCCCAATCCTAGGTTGCCAACTCCAACTGCCTTCTCTACTCCTACTCTAATGCTATTGAATACTGCTAGAAGTCAAACAACTGTGTTTACTGACTTCCCTTTCTTCTTTTCCTTCTTTCTGAATTGGGCTGAGGCAATTGAGGTTAAGTGACTTATCCAGGGTCACACAGCTGAGAAGTGTTAAGTATCTGAGACCAGATTTGAACTCAGGTCCTCCTGACTTCAGGGCTGGTGCTCTATCTACTTCCCCACCTAGCTGCCCCCCTGAGTTCCTTTTCAATATGTGTTATCTCCTCTTAACTGAACCCTCTCAAAATTGGAATCCTTCTATTCTTCCCTGATTTACTCCTTTATACTCCCATCAGCATCTGTTCCAAACCTTTTCTTCTTGCACTAAGCCACCTCCATGATTCCTTTCCACATACTTTTCAGCAAATAATGTCACCTCATACTTTAACCAAGAATATAGAGGGTGTTGAAATCTCCTTCTTCTCGATGGTGCTATAACTCAAATCTTCTTAGCTTATGAGAAGGAACATATGGTGGAAAGAGCCCTGACTTTGGGAATAGTAAATCAGAGTAAAAGATTTTTTTTATTTTTACTATGACTGGAAGCTAGTTAATTAACTTCAATAGGCTTCATTTTCCTCCTCTGTAAAATGAAGGATTGGACAAGCTGGGATCTTCAGTCCCTTCTCGATCTATGCTCCCATAATCATCCCCTAGTCTTTGCTACAATTTCAAAAGTCCCTTCTACTTGCCAAACTCAGTCCCTTTACTTATGCCCTTGATCCAGTGCCCTCCTTTTACTTCCAAGGGTTTGCCCCTTTGATCTTCTTCCCTCCCATTCTCTAATTTGCAATCTCTCTTAATCTATTTATTTGTTCCTCTACTGCCTAGAAACACCCCCAAATCTCCTACATTCTGAAAGAACCTTCACTTTTTCTTTCTGTTTTCTGAAGTTATAATCTCCTGTCCTCTCCTTTACATCAAAATTCTTAGAGAAAGAAAAGCAGTTTTCCTCTGCTTGCTCCCCACCCATTTACTTTTCATATCCATGTAATCTGGCTTCTAAACCCACTGCTCAATTAAAATTGCCCTCTCCAAAGTGACCCTTTGTTGATTTATTGAGCATTTGACACTGTTGACAATTCCCTGCTCTTCTCTCTGGGTCTTTATGACACAGCTCTCTCCTCATCTTACTTGTCTGACTGCTCTTTCTAAGGGTCCTTTCCTGAACCAACATTCACATCCTGTTCCCTAAGCATGAGTGAAATCTTGGGCAAAAAATGGGTGTTTCTTCACTTTCTATATACTTGTCTTTTCTCAGAGATCTCAGCAATGCTCATGGATTTAATTATTATTTCTAAGCACATTATTCTGAGGTTTCTATATGCTGCCCTCCTCTCTCTCCTGAGTTCTAGCTCCTGACCACCAGTTGCTAAGGGATATTTCAAGTTGTATGTCCTATGAGTAATTCAAGCTAGACATATTCAAACTGGAACTCATTATTTTCTCTGCAAACTCACTCTTCTGAACTTTTCTACTTTGTGGAGGGTACCACCATGCTCTTTATCACCCAAGTTCACTATTTCTAAGGGTCTTCCATGTCTTTCACTCATTTTATCCAATCAATTGCTAAATATGACAATTTTTGCACCTACTCCCATAGCCACCACCTAGTTCAAACCCTTACCAGCTTTTGCCAGACTATTATAATAGCTTTCTAACTTGCATTCCGGCCTCTAACCTCTCTCTTCTCTTTTTTCCCATTGATTTATTAAACATTTACTATTATTTGTCAAGCATTGTGCTGAGTACAACTGGGGATACAAGGAAAGATAAAAACAGTTAGTCCTTATAAGCTCTGAGAATCCTTAGCCCATCTCCTACTCTAATGAGTCCAATTGCACAGAGCAGAGCTAACATGGAACCCAGAGGAATCATGGGGAACCTTTTCTAATGCCATTGGCTCAGTTATAGATAATATTTCACTATATGACTCATACCCTGGAGTAACTAGGGCCCCAGTTTAGCCAATTAACATCTGCTAGTTTTTACAAAGGGATGGCTACTGGAAAGACATAACAAGAAAGTACATAGCATAATACTCTCTCGTAGACCACTTCAGTCTTTCCTCTCCAATTCATATTCCACACAACTGCTAAATAAATATTCCTAAAGCACAATATGACTAGTTGTTTTTTCTCCTTTAAAAGCTTCCATGGTTCCCCATTACCTCTATGAAAAAATATAGGCTTTTGGTTTGGCCTTTAAAACCTTCACAATTTGGCTTTAACCTGCCTCTTCAGGCTTCTTTCACGGGATTTCTCTCCATTGAAACTGGTCTACCTGCTGTTCCTTATAGATAACATTTTCTCTCTCAGCACTGTCCCTTTATAAAGACTGTTCACCACATCCTCCTCACTACTGCCTGCGGACATTCTTCACTTCCTTCAAAACTCCATACAGATACTGCCTCCTACATGTGACCTTTCCTTCCCTTTGTCATTTAGTTGTTACAATCCTGATTAACTTTTTGTGACCCTATTTGAAGTGTTCTTAGTAAAGACTGTGGAATGGTTGGCTATTTCCTTCTCCATTCATTTTACTGATGAAGAAACTAAGGTAAATAGGGTTAAGTGACTTGCCCAGGGTCACACAGCTAGTAAGTGTCTGAGGCCAGATTTAAACATGGGAAGATGAGTCTTTCTGACTCCAGAACTGGTGTTCTATCTACTGAACCATCTTATTCAGTTATTAGAGTTCCCTTCTTCCCTTGAGCTATTTTTCATTTATTTCATCTATTTTGTTATTTTTTTAAAATTCAACTATATTTTATTTTTAGTCCCATATTTTCCCATCTCCCATCCATTAAGAAAGAAACACAAAACCTATTTAAAATTATTTCATATATTTTTTATTATGGTATACATATGTTTTGTCACCTAGAAAATGTAAAGTCCTTGAAGGATTATTTCATTTTTGTCTTTGAGTCTCCTTAGCCTATGGTAATTTCTGGCATATAGTTAGTATTTAATAGAAACTTGTTGAATCGAATGTGGCACTTTTCTCATTTCTTTTTGCTTGGGAGAGAAGGCTTCTTGGAAGAGATGACACCTTAAATGGACTCAGAAGGATATAAACAGGCACAGATGGAACTGGTGGTAGGGCTGAGTCACATCACTCATTCTCTCCAAGCAATGGGCAGAGCCAATTCTTTGGATGGTTTATTTTGGTTTTACCAGAGCATGTGTGGAAGGGGAGTAGGGTGAGGTAAGAATGAAATGCCAGTCTGAGGAGGGTCAGGAATGCCAGGCAGGGCAGTGATGGCACTGAATCACAAGGGCAGTGACGACTGAATCCTTGACAATGGTTTTTTTTCTGCTTGTGACTGCAGACAATGGGGGGAATAATCAGAGGTCAAAGGACCCTGGAAATGTGTCAGAACACCAGAATGTTCTTTGACTCTTGCTGGTTGTCTTCCAAATTCACTATTTTTTAGTGTTTATGATATTATACAAGGATGGAGCATTGGGGAACATCAATTAGTTTGAACCCCTCAAAACAGAGCTTAGCTCACCCAATCATCTATTGATTAACTCCTCCTGATTTATTATTAAAACTGGCCATGTAATTTAGCAAGCATCAGACTCCTCAGAGGGATGATTCACCTCTCTGGGAATCATAGACAATCAACAAACACCAACTATGACAACTTGGGTGTGTATGATGAGAAGACTCAGAAATTCACATGGCTGAGACTCCTTGGATGATGTTTTTGGTGCCCGCAAGCCCACAAGGATCTGGTGGTTTTGCTGATGAAGCATCTGGTACTCCAGCTATGAAAATAGATGCTACTCCCAGGCTGGTGATATGGAAGGAATCGGACAAATCATCCAACAGGCTTCCCTGTCACCTGACATCTGCTTGAACACCAGCAGGAATTCTGCACATCTTCCTCCTCATTCTGAAGCATTTCTGACTAGAAATTACCTGATTAAAATGTTTGTTTCTTCTAATTATGATGAATAGTCATGGAGGCAATGCCGTGCAATGGGAGAAACATTGATTCTGAAGTCGAGAGACATGAGTTCAAATCCTGATTCTGATACTTATTCTCTCACTAAATTTATTGCCATATCACTAAAACTCTTTGGGCCTCAGTTTGTTCAACTGTAAGAGGAAGGACTTGAACTGGATTATGTCTGTAATTCCTTCCAGTTCTAAATCTCTGATCCTTACTGAAAGCAAATGATGTGTCTCAGTCCACATCACTGAATATATTAGATTATGTTTCTTTTGTCTGTATTCTTCTGTATTTCATTTTAATTTTCCATTTCTTCAATGAACCTTCTCATGCTAAGTAATTCCCTTGTTCCCCAGTAGATACTGGATAAATGTTGACTGAAAGAGATTAGACAATTACATGAAGCACTGGCTAAAGTTCTTGACTTCAAGTCAGGAAATAAGTTCCACTTACTTCAGACACAGAGACAAGTCTCTTAACTTTCCCCCCCCCTTAATTTCCACAGCTGTAAAAATGGGTATCACAACAGCATTTTGTTGTTGTCTGATTCTTCATGACCCCACAGACCATAGCCCACCAGTCCATTCCATCCTCCACTATCTCCCAAAGACTGCCCAAGCTCATGTTCGTTACTTCTACTTCACATTCTATCTCTTTCTCTACCACTCCCTTCTTTTGCCTTCAGTTTTTCCCAACATCAGGGTCTTTTCCAGTGAGCCCTGTCTTCTCATTACATAGCCAAAGTACTTAAGCTTCAGCTTTGGTATTTGACATTCTATTTAAGTATTGACTGATTTGATCTCCTTGAAAGGACTCACAAAAATCTTCTCCAGCACCACAATTCGAAAGCATGAACTCTGTAGTGTTCATCTTTCTTTATGGTCAAACTCTCACAGCCATACATAACTACTGGAGTAGCTTTGATTAAGCAAACCTTTGTCAGCAAGTTGATATCTGCTTTTTTTTTTTTTTTTTAGTACTCTGTCCAGCTGTGCCATAGTTTTGTTTCCAAGGAGTAAGAGTCTTTTAGTTTCATGGCTGCAGTCACTGACTCTCATTTTTTCTCCCTCGATTTGCCAGGAAGTGATGGGACCATAATCTTGTTTTTTTTGTTTGTTTGTTTGTTTTTATGTTGTTAGCTTTTACACTCTCCATTTTCACCCTCATCAAGAAGCTTCTTAATTCTTCTTTACTTTCTGCCATCAAAATAGTATTATCTGAATATCCCAGACTGTTGATATTTCTCCTTGGCAACCTTAATTCTGGGTTTTTGATTATCCAGTCTTGCATTTCACATCATGTACTCTGCATATAAGTTAAATAAATAAAGTGATAATATCCAGCTTTGTCATACTACCAATCTTAAACCAACCTGTTGTTCCATATTTGGTTCTAACTGTTGCTTCTTGGCCCACATACTGGTTGTTTGGGAGACAAGCAAGATGATTTGTTACTCCCATCTCTTTGAGGACTTGCCATATTTTGTTCAGATCCACACAACAAAGGCTTTAGTGTAGTCAATAAAGCAAAAGTCAATGTTTTTCTGGAACTCCCTAGCCTGCTCCAGAATACAGCAAAGATTTGATCTCTAGTTCCTTTGTCTCTTTGAAAACCAGCCTGTGCTTCTGGTAATTATTAGTTCATATTTTACTGGAGCCTCGCCTGCAGAATCTTAAGCATAATCTTGCAGGCATATGAGATGAGCACAAATGTTTGCTAATTTGATCATTCTTTGGCATTGCCCCTATGGGACATAACCTGATCTTTTCCAATCCAGTGGCCACTCTTCAGTTTTCCAAATTTGCTGGCATAATGAGCGCCTTTCTTTAAGAGCATCATCTTTTAGGATTTTAAGTAGCTTAGCTGGTATTTCACACTTCCACTGGCCTTATTGTTAGCAATGCTTCCTAAGGTCCACTTGACTTCATTCTCTATTCTTTCCTCTTTTTCGTATCCTAGAATTTAGTAATTAGACCTGGCTCTAGATCAATAATCACACCATTGTGCCTATTGGTGATATTAAGCTCTTTTTTTAGAGTTCTTCTATTTAAGCTCATAGTTTCACTGAGACATGCAAGACCCTCTATGGTAAGGAAGTGATCCAGGAGGGAATAACAGCACCTGCTTCATCTTGTTGTAAGGATCAATGTGATAACACGATTGGTACTTTGTAAAGTGTCATATAAATGTTAGGATTATTATGAGGATCAATGAAATAATGTTTCCATATAATCTATATAATAAATGTTACTGTTATTGTAGACTCAATGAATAATATGGTTGGTATTTTGCCAAATGTCATATATTCCATGTTATTATGAGAATCAGTGAGATAATGTTTACATAAAACTTACATAATAAATGTTATTCTTATTGTAAAGATCAATGAGGTAACATACTTGCAAAGTACTACATAAATACTATTCTTATTGTAAGTATTGAATAAATGAGAGAATATATTCAAAATGCTTTATTTGAACAATGTTATATTTATTGTTATTATTGTTGTTGTTGGTATAAGAATTTACCTCCAAAGAGAGGAACAAAGGGTCAAGTCAAACTATACCAACCATGAGACATACTGTCATTGTCTCTTATCGGATGCTAATTCAGGGAAAGGAGATGTAGGATAATGGAAACATGCTAATCTAATCAATCAATACACATAGAATTCATTGAGTACCTACTATGTGCTTGGCACTGGGGATACATATAATAAAAAGAAGGAAATGAGCTCTACTTTTAGGAGCCTACATTCTAACAAATGGAAGTCCAGCTTGCCCTTATCAAATAATAATCTTAATAATATCTAGCATCTATCTAACGCTTAAAGTTTTGAAAAGTGTGTATATATTATCTCATTTGATCATTCATAAATGTCATCATAACCATTTTAGGCAGGAAGGTGGGCTCTTGCTAATTTCATGTCATTTATATCACAGAGGCTTTAAAAAAACAGTCAAGTAGTCTGTAGACTATACTAGCTCCACAAGAGCTAAAAATAAGTTTTCATATCATTTCAATAAACTTGGGAACATAAACTACGAGGGAGACTTGTTATTTCATAAGAACTGTTAGGAAAACTGAAAAAAAGCTACTTGGTAGAAGACAAACAAACAAAAATAAAAAACAAATTTAGATCTGCATCTCACACCTTCCACCTCAACAACATCTCAAATGAATAATAGAGCTCATTAAAAACTCACTTCAGTAAAACTAGACATGTTTACAAATATCTAATTAATACTTTAAAATATATTCTTCTAATTAGCATATAAGCTTCTTGAGAGCAGAAGCTATTCTCTCCTCTTTTTTGTATCCTAGAATTTAGTAAGTGTTTAATAAATGTGTACACTAGTTTTTCTGGTTTTGCTTTCCATATTTCTCAACTTCTTAACTGTGTTATATTATTCCATATATTCGTATGGCACAGTATTAAAAGGCTCTTTAGAATCTCAAGTGACTTAAATTTTGATACTTTGGGGGAAGTTCATCAGCCTGGGTACTCCCTTCTAATCCTCTGACTGAGTATGTGGACTCTCATCCATGTCCATGGCAGCATGGGGCATGGCAGTATTTGGAATCAGAATGACCTAAGTCTCAAATCCTTCCTCTGATATTTTCTATTTTTGTGACCACAGGTAGAGTTCAACTTTTCTGAAGCTCAAGCAGCTCTAGAAAGACTACAATCTGCCTTGTTAGAAGGAGTTTCCAGCCCAAGAAAATCATGGATCTTTGACCTAATAAAGTACAGAGAATCTCCTAGAGTAGAGGAATAAGTAAAGTAGGTAACTGAGGAATGAGATTGCCTGATTAAGTGTCTGAGATGCAGACAGGTATCTGTGGCCACACTAGATTGGGGTCCTTTGTGGTACCATTTATTTAATTTTGAATAAAAGATGAGTAAGCTACAGCATGACTAAGGGTCAGCTGCCAGTGTGGGGAAGACCTTAGCTTCCTGCCCAATGTAGATCAACTAGAAGAATAAGGAGAATAAAGTCTGGAAAAGAGAAGACTTAGTTGTGTCTTGATAGCTGTTCTTATGTATTAGAAGGGCTAGCTTATGGAAAAGGGCTTAAATTTATTCTGATTATTATGAGCACATGCTCAGCCCCATCAACTCTGTTAATCCTTGCAATTTTATTTCTCCCAAGATTACTATGATTCCCATTCATCACTGGGAAAATATTGATGGTAAAAAGATGGGTTATCATTACACACAATGGCTTGGTACCACTGAAAACACATCTAGTTAATGACAGATCTGGGACCCAAACTTAGAAATTACCCTGTACCATATTGCCTGTGTGATCTTGGTCAAATAACTTAACCACTTCAGCCAATGGTTGCCTATTTGTCAAATGAAAAGGTAGATGTTATCTCATTTGTTCATTCATAAATGTCATCATAGCCATATTAAGGCAGGAAGGTGGGCTGCTGCTAATTTCATGTCATTTACATCACAGAAATAAAAGTAGCCCCCTGGAATATGCCAGTTAAAAACAAGTTTTCAAATCATTTCAATAAATTCAGGAACATAAGCTACTAGAAAGACTTCTTATTTCATAAGAACTGTTATGAAAACTGAAAAAAAACTACTTATATGTAAAGATTCTGAATTCAAATAAAGAATTTTTGCCCAGAAAGATTCTACAGACCTTTTTTCCAGAATACTTTTTTAAAAAAAAATTATAATTGAAGGAAATTGTACACTTTAATTAGTTTAGTTAAAATTAAGATGTATTTTATCCCATCCAAATTCACAGATATCCCACCCTTGAAATCTCTTTACAGACTCTTTAGCTGGGAAAAATAATTAGAACCCTTGTAAGTGATTTAAGGTAATAAATATTTTGCTGTCAGTATCTAAATGAATGCTCTTGAAAACTGAAGGCAAAGTCTGCGTGCTTTACTTAAATTCAATAGAACACTGACATGACTTAATACAAAGTTAAGTAAGCAAAGCCTGGGAAACAATATACAAATAATTACTATAATGTAAATGGAAAGAACCACCAAAAAACAATTGAAATTGAAAGTTGCAAAACTACAAAGAACAAGGGAAGTCCTGACAAACAATCTGAAAAGACTTCTCCTGACCCTCCCACTTTTTTGCAGGAGGAATGGCAGTGAGGGTCCAAGGTAAGGGAAAATTGTATATATTTGTCAGATAATTTTTATGTATTAATTGATTTTTCTGGGTTGATTTTTTGTTGTTCTTTCCTTTAAAAATTCTGTGTTATAAGGAATGGTTCTCTAGAAAGAAGAAGAGAAGAAGGAAAGGAGGAAAGGGGGAAGAGAGGGAGGAATGAATACTAACTAGATAATATAAAAAATACCAATAAAAATCTAGTTTTAAAATATATATATATATAATATAAAATATATATATATATAATAAATATATATTAAAAATATATATAACATAAAATATATATAAACCCTCACTAAGGGTTTGCCTTTTTGCTACCTTAAGATACAGGTCTGCCTTAAATCTTTGACTCAGAACTGGGTAGTGGTAACCAGAGCTGCCAGATGGCACTTATTCTCGTATCCTGTGTTATTCAAAAATCTCCTGGTAATTCTTCCTGCCTAGCTAAGCTCTGGAATGCTCTACCCATAGCATTCTCCTGATCAGATCTTATGTCTTCCATCCTCAGACTTCTCTGTCTCCCTTTGCCTTCCTGAGCTGGAAAAAGGACTCACTGTGACCTTTTTCTTGGAATTCTTGATCAGAATTAGGTCTGGTTCATTTTCTTTGTGGAGGAGGTATAGTGGGAGATTTGGGCTGTACTTCTTCATGAAAAATGACTCTTCCCTGTAATATTCTTTTAATTGGCCTTCATGCCTCAAGGCTCTCCCCATTCCTATTCATCCTCCACTTCAATTGTTCTGGGTGATTTCCTTCCCTTATTTCTACACTGATATTATCTCTTCATGGTAGAAATACCCTTATCTCTACACTCTATGAAGCCTTCTTGCTTTGGGTAGTTATGCAAATACACTATTGATTCCAGAAGTACACATTGCATATACCAGAGAAGTAATTTGGCAGATTGGTCTTAGAGGTGTCCAAAGTTTGAATCCTGTCTTAGACATTTATCAATATTGTGACCTTGACTGAGTAATTTCCTCCACTGTTAAATGAGGATCAAAATAGCATCTATCCCAAAAGGATTGTTGTGAGAATCAAATTAGATAATATTTGTAGAGCAGTTAGCATAGTGCCTGATAAGGACTGTCATAAAGCAGCAGCCACTGAAAACTGGGACACTGATACATTGTTGGTGGAACTGTTAATGGATCCAACCATTCTGGAGAGCAATTTGGAGCAATGCTCAAAAAGTCATCAAACTGTGCATACCCCTTTGACCCAGCAGTGTTTCTACTGGGCTTGTATCCCAAAGAGATCTTAAAGAAGGGAAAGGGACCCACATGTGCAAAAATGTTTGTGGCAGCCCTTTCTGTAGTGGCAAGAAACTGGAAACTGAATGGATGCCCATCAATTGGAGAATAGCTGAATAAATTATGGTATATGAATGTTATGGAATATTATTGTTCTGTAAGAAACGACCAGCAGAACGATTTCAGAGAGGCCTAGAGAGACTTGCATGAGCTGATGCTGAGTGAAATGAGCAGAACCAGGAGATCATTATACACGGCAATAACAATACTATATGATGATCAATTCTGATGGACAAGGCTCTTTTCAACAATGAAATGTTTCAAACCAGCTCCAATTGTTCAGTAATGAAGAAAGCCATATACACCCAGGGAGAGGCCTGTGGGATCTGAGTGTGGACCACAACATAACATTTTAACACTTTTTGTTGATGTTGATTGAATTTTGTTTTTCTTCTCAGGTTTATTTTTTTTCTCTTTCTAGATCTGATTTTTCTTGTACAGCAAGATAATTGTATAAATATGTATACATATATTCGATTCATCATATATTTTAACATAATTAACATGTATTAGACTACCTGCCATCTAGGGGAAGAGGTGGGGGAAAGGAGAGAAAAATTTGGAACAGGATTTGCAAGGGTCAAAGGGTTGAAAAATTACCCGTGCATATATTTTGCAAATAAAAAGCTTTAATAAAAAAATAGTATTTTATTTTTCCAAATACATGTAAAGAGAGTTTTCAACATTCGTTTTTGTAAAATTTTGTGTTCCAAATTTTTCTCCCTCCCTCTCTTCCTTCTTCCTTCTTCCCTCTACAAGACAGTAAGCAATCTTACCTAGGTTAAATATTTTTAAAACATATTTGCCATGTTATACCAAAAAAAAATCAGATCAAAAGGGAAAAAACCACAAGAAAGAAAAAAGCAAAGAACAAAATAAAAGCAAACATAAAATAATAAAAAAATAAAAAAAACAACATAAAAAAGGTAAAAATATTATGCTTTAATCTACATTCAGTCTCCGTAGTTTTCTCTCTGGACTTTTTCCAACCCAAGTCTATTGGAATTGCTTTCAATCAGCACATTGTTGCAAAGAGCCAAGACCATCACAATTGATCATCACATTATCTTCTTGTTATTGTGTACAATGTTCTCTTGGTTTTGCTCATTTCACTCAACATCAGTTCATTTAAGTCTTTCCAAGCTTCTATGAGTAGTAAATTTAAAAACAAGGATTCTCTCTAAATTCAGATGTAAGTGGACTGATATTTAGGGATGAAAAGAACTTTTCCACTCTAGTATAGTCTTGAAACTGCTTTCTTTGGATACCTTCAAACCAACTCTGCCACCTTCCTTCCCTCTAACTTTAGGATTCTCCAAAACACTTTCAAAAGGTAAGGATTAGTCAATCAACCCCTACAGCCTAGAGAAGATCCTAGGGCATAGATATCCCTGCTGCCATATTGATTTAGAAAAACACAAATAGGGGCAGCTAAGTGGCACAGTGGATAGAGCACCACCCTTGAAGTCAGGAGGACCTGAGTTCAAATCTGGTCTGAGACACTTAACATTCCCTAGCTGTGTGACCCTGGGCAAATCACTTAACCTCAATTGCCTCAGCAAAAAGCAAAAAAAAAAAAGAAAAGAAAAGAAAACCACAAATAAACATTATATTGCATTTTTATTTATGTTATTAAACATTTCTCAATCATATTACATTTTAAAATGTTATTTTTACTTTTCTCGCTTACATTTAATAATATATTAACATTCATTTTTTATAATTTTTGATTTCCAAATACTTTCCCTCTCTTCCTCCCCACTCTTTCTTGAGAAGGCAAGCACTTTAATATAGATTATACATGGCATTCATGCAATAATTTTTGTATTTGCCATATTACAAAAGAGAGCACAGATCAAAAAACTACAGGAAAAAATAAAATAAAAAATTAGTATGTCTTGATCTGCATTCGGACTCCAACAGTTCTTTCTTTGGAGGTGGATGGGTTTTTTCATCATAAGTCCTTGGGAATTGTGTTGAATCATCCCAGATTACATTTCAGTTGGATTTTTGGTAGTACATTTGGAATTTTACAAGCCATGGGCTACATGTTTGAGACCTCTGCTCTAAAAGATCTAGAATTCTTTCCAGGACCTTATATTAGATGATGATGGTAAGATTACTTGCTTACTCTGAGAAGCTCTTGTTGGTGCAGCAGATCCAGCATTGGACTAAGTGACAAGAAGCCCTAGGTTTGGATCTTGCCTCAGAGACTTAGTGGGTTAGCTTCTGTTGGACTCTGGGGGACACTCATCCCTTTTGTTCTTGGTTCTGGACCTAAGTACAGGAGCTGAGTTCAGTGTTAGATGAGATTGCCTCCCAGAAAGATTAGGCTTTTCCTCATGTTTCTGGCTCTTTATGCCATCACTTTCATAATTTCAGACAAAATTACTTAAAGTTTGCATCTATTTGGTAAATGTGTAGAATCTCCTCAAGTGGAGATCAAGTATAAGTTAGCTATTTAATTTTTCCACAAAAAAAGAAAAACACTTAAAACATATAAGACTCATAAGTAGGCATTGACAAAAAAAAAAAAAAACCCTTAACCATAAAGTAGTAATTTATCACTACTATTACTATTATACTCTCCTAGGAAGTTGATACTTAAAACTATCAAAATATAAGACATTTTGTGAGACTGATGAATTAGCATTTCAACTTCATCTCAGCTTTGCACTGTCCAATTTCCTTTTTGATTTCTGCCAAGCCAGGTCAGGTCTTGGGCTCATCCTCCTCCTGATGGTCTTTTTCAAGAAATGGTGTAGTAATTTTGAAAAAGTATAATTAGTTAGCACTTAATGGAGATCCCAGTAATTCCTGACATCTTAAACTAACAAGGTTTTCTCAAAAAAACTGAAAATGTCCATTTCAAAATCATATTTGAAACAACAAATTGGAGCATAGGAAACCTCATAAGAATTGATGCAAAGTGAAGCAAGCAGAAGGAGGAAAAATACACATAATGACAATTACAACAGAAATAGAAATAAAAAACAGAATTGAAATTGAAAGTTGAATTATAATGACCAAGGTCTTCTCTTTGCAAAGTGGAGACTATAACTTTAGAATATCCCATACAGTCTTGGACTTGATTGATGTTGGTTAGTTTTACTGAATTTCTCTTTTTAAAAATTATCTTATAAAGAATAGCTCTCTGGGAGAGATATATTGGGTACTAGGTGATACAAAAACAAAAGATAATAAATTTTTAAAGGCAGCTGATGCAGCCCTGCCTCCAAGATTTAAAAAAAGGCTTTTAAAAATAATCATTCCCTTTGCCCCAACAATTTCATTGTTTGGAAATATACCATGGAAATATTCTGTTAAAGTTTTATAAACAAAAGAGTCTTGTATAGAAAAAGTTCCATGGAAAAAATTGGTCTTTAGGAAAATCACTTTGGTAGCTAAATAGAAGATGGATTGAAGTAAGGAAAGACTTGAGGCAGGCAGACCACCTTACAATAATCTAGATGTGAGATGATGAGGGCTTGCACCAGTGTCGAGACAATGTCAGAGGAGAAAAAGGGGCCAATGGCAGAGAAATGGGAGAGGTGAAATTGACAAGTTTTGGCAATAGCTTGACTATAGCAGGTGCTGGTGGGCACATTGAGAAATCCAGGATGACTCCTAGGTGTGAGCCTGGGAAAGTGGGATTGGGGAAGAAATAAAGATAGGGAATTCTATTTTGGACATGATGAGTTTCGAGTCTACTGGACATCTAGTGATATCTGGATATCTAGATATCTAGAGATATCTGAGGCAGTTGAAGGTATGAGATTGGAAGTCTGCCTAGAAGTTAGAGCAAGAAAAGTAGCTTTGAGAATCATCAGCAGAGAGATGGTAATTAAATTCATGGGAGGTGATGAGATTGCCAAGAAAAATAGAATAGAGAGAGGAGAAGAGGATCCAGGTCAGAGACTCAAGAGTGAGAAGGCATGATCTGGAGGAGGATCTAACAAGAAGAAAGAGAAAGAACAGATAGAAAATCCAGGGGAGACTGGTGCCCTATAAACCTGGAGAGAAGAGAATCTCTAGAAGGATAGAATGATGAAGTAGTAAGTCATCTGGTAAAGGACTAAAAAAAGTGGAAAGTGGAGGCACCTGCTGCGGATAGTTGAGGAGTTTTGCTGCAAAGGGTAGAAGAAATATAGGATGAGAGTTAATAGTGACAGAAGGATCAAGTGGAAGATTTTTCAAAATGGCAGGAATATGGATATAATTATAGTCAGTAGGGAATGAGCCAGTCAATAGGGAGACTGAAAATAAATGATAAAGTCGGGATGCCAGAAAAGGCAACTTGTTGGAGGAGATGGTATAGAATGGATCATTTAAATTGATAGAGAGGTTAGCCTTGGTAGGGGGTGAACCACTTCATCCTGTGAAACAGAGGTGAAGGAGATGGAGGCAGAAGACATGATGAGATGATGAGAAAGAAGGCAGAAGATGGAGCTCATGCCACATTACTTCATTTTTCCCCCTGTACAATTGGAGGCCAGGTTCTCAGTTGAGAGAGTAGGTGGAGAGGGTGTCTGGAGAGGCTCACAGATGTTTGAGAAGGTTTGAAGACTGCAATAGTTGCCAGCAGCAATAAGAGGCCAACCAAAGTTTTATAGCCTAGAGGGCCCAGTCAGAATGGGTGAGCAATTTTCTCCACCTTTGTTCAGGAGCAGGTACGTAGGAGCAAAGGTTGCACATGTGGGAATAATCCAATGTTGAGTATTTAATTCACAGCACAGATGTTAAGACTCATATAAGATATTTAAAATACTTTGCAAATTTTTAATAGTAGTAATCTTAGTAGTAATGGTGGTGGTGGTAATAGTGGTAGTAGTAGTAGTGGTAGTAGTGGTAGTAGTAGTAGTAGTAGTGGTGGTGGTGGTAATAGTGGTAGTAGTAGTAGTGGT
>JAJPUD010003055.1:20163-143443 GCA_023553655.1 Myrmecobius fasciatus | reverse complement strand
TTTCTTTCTTTCTTTCTTTCTTTCTTTCTTTCTTTCTCTCTATTTTTTTTTTAACGATGAGATAATGGACACTTGGAGTAGGGACCGTGTTTTTGAGGCAGAGGCTCTGGATTCATTTTTCCGCTTGGCCACAACCTGCCCTTGTCTCCTTGGGCCTCAGTTTCCGCGTCTGTAAAAGGAGAGGGTTGTTCCAGATGGCCTCTGAGACCCCCTGCTAGCTCTTAAAACTGAGACACCGTGACGGAGATCCAGGAAGCCATCCAGGACCTGGGGTCCCGCAAGCGCGTGCTCCCTCCCCCTCTCCTTTTCCCCTCCCCCACTTCCCGGCTCCCCGGGTTACATAACAAGGCTCTCGGAGGAGCCAAACTCTCGCGAGACCTGCGGGTTCACCCCGCCCCCTGCTTTTCTCTCCACGTCAGAGGGAGCCGGAGGAGCGGCGAACATGGCGGAGCGCAGGAGGCACAAGAAGCGGATCCAGGTAATGAGGCCGAGCCTGGGGCCGGAGCGGGGGCCGCGGCCCGGCGCGGATGTATCGGGAGCTCGGGGGGGATGAGGAGCGGAAGGAGGCCGGAGCTGGGGACCGGGGCGGGTTGGGGAATCGGAGCGGGCTGCGGCTTGGGCTGGGGGGGGACTTCTCTGTGTATGTTGGGGGGGCGTGTAGTGTGTGTGCGCTAAGGGGGTCGAGGGTGTGATGTGTATGGAGGGGTCCGGGTGGCCCTGCGTGGTTCGGAAATGTGTGGCTGTGCTGGGAGAGGGGGCGCCGTGGGGGGCGGGGGGCGGGGCTGCAGGCCCCCTCCTCCTCGGCGCAGCCTGTCAATGGTTTGGTGGCCCCCACAACAATGAAAAGCGCCTACTGTGTTGGGGCCGGCTCAGCCCCGGCTGCAGACCCTGCGGGGCCGCCACCTGCCCGGGGTCACAACCGCGAGGGGTCCGCCCCTCGGTGCCTCCAGCCTGCACGGAGCGGGCTTAGCTCGTGGGGGCCTCCCCAGACCTGCCCGTGCCCTTAGGCCGTCCCTCGGACCACCGCTGCCCCCGCTTACAGAATGGGATGCACAGGAAGGGCTCCATGAACACGCCTCAGTACCAGTGTCGTGTTCCTCCCCGTAAGGTCTGTCAGGATCCCCGATGTGTGTATTTCGTGGGACTGTGTTTCCACTGCATCGCCTCCCTCTGCCCCTTTATTCTTTCTTGGGCTCTGCCCGGGTACTGCCTTCCTCTCTATTAGGGTCCGTGTTCTATTCTGTAACCTGATTAATTTGGAGGGGAGGTGGTGAGGTTTACTGTTTTAACGATATCAACTGGTGGGCAATATATGCTGCTAGAACCACCAATTAATTAATAGAGTGTATATGCGTGTGTGGCAGAAATAGATAAGATTTGAGTCACAGAAAATTTGTGTTCCAGAATTTTTTTTCCTTTTTGCTCTTATTTACTCCATCTTGACTTAATTTAGTATTTCTGTGTGTCTTTTTCTGCTTGGAATTTGTTGCAGTTTCATTGCTCTCACCTCGCATCTTTTCATAAAGATGAAATTTAATAATATATGTACATAATGTACATTACGAACTAGAATTGACTTTAAAACTTGGGGTTTTTTTAAATCACTTAAAAAAAAAGATATTGCACATTGAAGATGAGAAAGGTTTTTTGCAAAAAAATGAGACTTGAAAAAAGTCTGGAGATGAAGAGAATTTCCTAAATGAGGGTCTGAGTGAAAATGTTGGAGACCAGAGTGTTTTATGGAGGAACAAAGAGGTCCTGTCACTTAGGTCATAGAGTAGGTGGAGAGGAAGAAGGGGTAAGAAGGCTGGAAAGTAGGAAGGATCCACAGTATGGAAGGGTGTGTTTATGTATGTTTGTGTTGTAATAAACACACACGTGTTGGAGGTGAAGGAAGATGAATTTGACTTTTGAGTTGAGAATAGGCAGAAGTGGGGTGAATTGAAGCTGGATATCATCCAGCCCTCTATTATAATAGTCTAGACATATGGCAGTAGCAGAGGAGAGAAGGGCTAATATATGAAATGTTTGGAAAGTAGGAATCTTAACAAAGTTACAGTAAGGTTCAGTAAACTATGGTAAAATATATTTATAATGTTTCAGCTTTGTCAGAAAATTTTTATTTAAGGCAGTGTTCTTTAGGCTCTATGCCTGCCTATCTTTTTCTCAGGAGTAAGGTGACATTTATCAGAAATTTATGGTCTGTGTGCTTTGTTGAGTTTCTTTTTGTTGTTTTTGGTAAAAGAGAAAGACAGCACAACTTTTAAAATTCATATTTAAATTACTTCAATATGGGTGCTAAGTGCTGTTGTTTTGTGCTCCTTAAATAAGTAAAATTAGTTTTTACAATTTTTTCTGTAGTAGCTCTTAATATTTCCTAATTTCAGTTCTTTTAAAAATTGTCCTGTTATCATTCTTGTAGAACCTTAGTATGAGGGTTTATTTGGTTCTCTGAACTCTGACCATTTAATAATTATGTTCTTATATAAAAGTCTTCCTTTTAAGTAAGTTTGGTTGAGTATGGTTATAAATTGTGCTATGTTTACTTTTTTGTTACTCTAATTGAGTGTTTTTCTTAAGCTTAAAGAATCTAACTTCACACAGTTGAGTAAACTATTAAATTTAAAACAAGTGTTAATACAGGTGTGATGGCGGTTAGTTTTGTACCCACTTTTCCACTCAGTATTTCAGACAAGTGAATGTGTAGACAAGCAATGGTTACAAGTGGATGTGGAGTACTGGCAAATGAAAAGACATACTTAATTGGTAGCTCTCCTAAAAGTTTTCTCCAATTGAGTTTTAGTGTCATCTATAAAATGGAGTCTGGATCAATTATCTTTTAAGATATTTTCCTAAGATAGAGCATCAGCCCTAAAGTTAGGAGAACCTGAGTTCAAACCTAGCCTCAGATACTTAACACTTCCCAGCTGTGTGATACTGGGCAGGTCACTTAATCCCAATTGCTTGGGGGGGGGGGGGGGAGAGAGGAAGAGATATTTTCCTAGCTTAAAGATCCTGTGAGAATTAGCTCAGTTTTCCAGATTCATAAGATCACCTTGAGGTGTAATTGCCTTTGTACATAATGAGCTCATGGGACCATAGTGGTTGTGGTGTTACAGGATTTTAGAAGTGGAATCACTATGCCCTGCATATGGTAGGTGTATGACCAATAGATTTTGGTTAAGTAAAGTGTAATTGTCATTTATCTTTCCTGCTCTACATTGAAAGAGTTATCTTTAGCAGCTGGGGCCTGACTGTTAATCCCTCCTTTGAAATTTCAGTAGCTTCTTGATAGTGAAAAATTCACATCAGTTCTCTGCCTATGCATCTTTTATTTCCTCATCTGTAAAACAGTGGTGCTCATACCTTTGTACCTACCTCATAGGGTAATTATAAGTCTCTAATAAGGCAATGTTTATAACACACTTTGCAACCCTAAAAGCACCACATAATGTCAGGTGGTGTTGTTACCATTATTATTATTACTTGGTTCTGGACCTATAATTTCATTTGTGTGGAACATTCCAGAGGAGGAATTCCCTCTTAGAAGACTGGCAGTGTTTTGGAATTTTTTAGTCTTAAAGAACTGACTTGGGCACTGTGAGATTAAATGATTTGTCTTAAGTCACATTCAGGATGTGTTAGACTGGCCTTTTTGATTTTATCTTTTTTCTTTGATGATTTGACAATCATCAACAGACAAGAACATTTCCATATATAGAGACAGAAAAAGAGGCTTGTCTCTTAAACTGTGAAACTACAATGTGCAATTTGGTTTTATAAAAGTATGTCAATTTTAACATGATAGTACCAACATTACCTTTCTTATTTCTTTTCCGCTAAATGTCTATCTTGTGTGTTTTTGACAGATTTCGTTGCTATCCCTTTCTTTTTCCTTTTTTTGCATCAATAGTCAAGAAAAACAAATTAATGTTGTGCTTGTCTTGTCTAAAAATGTTTGTTTAATTCTGTAACTATGGTCTGTCACCCTTCCTCCAAAACATTGAAAGCATGATTCATCATTGATCTTCTTGAGTTCTAATTGGTCATTGCATCAGTGTTTGTTTTTTAAGTCTTTCCGAGTTGTAAATTGTTGTGGTTCTTCTCCCTAATTTTGCATCCATTCATTGACATCTTCCTAGGTTTCTCTTAGTTCATCCCTTCCATTATTTTTTGTTTCAGTAATTTTCATTACTTACATTTACCATATATGTGTTCCATCATTCCTCAGTGGATGGGTACTTATGTCATTCCTAGTTCTTTGTTGTAACAAAAAGTATTGCTATAAATATTTCTGCAAGTACAAATCCTCTCCCTCTCTCTTTGATCTCTTTGGGGTATAAACCTAGTAATTCTATTGCTAGGTCAAAGGAAATGTACAATTTGATGACACGTATAATTTCAAATTGCTTTCCAGAATAGGTAGACCACTTCACAAATACAGCAGCTTATCTTCCCACAGCTCTTCCAGCAGTTGTCATTGTCCTTTTGCATTTCTCTTACCATTAGTATTTTGGAGCATTTTTTCTTATGATTGTTAACAACTTGCATTTCTTCCCTTTTTTTCCCTCCTTTTTCTTTTGGAAAGGGAGTGTTCACTATTTATTTATTGGGAAAGTACTGATTTTTAAGCTAAGGCCTAGAGAGACTAGAAGTTAATTAGTGGCAGGTGCAGAACAGTAACTGAATTTTCTTAACTCTTCTGTCCTTTTGAAACAGCCTGTGCACTAGTCTAAGGTTTTTTCAGGTCGGTTTTCTTTGCCCATTCACTCCAAATTAGAATATTGTGAATTTTATTTTGAACAATTTATATATGAACAATTTATATTGTCAGTATATTTGTTTAAAACCACAAATATTTAAATCACTAATCAGATTTGAGCTGTCTTCTACAAAAATATATTCATATTTGATATTATAATTTGTGCTATTCATAACTCATTACTATTTGTTCTCAGACTCTCACTCAGAAAAAAGTGAGTGCTTGGTTCTTGTTAAAGAGATTTGGTGTGAATTAGTAGAGTTAGCCACGTCATTTTTCTTTTACGTTTTCATACTTAATATACCATTTGTAGAAATACAACTTATTAGATTAAGAGAAATTTTCTCTTTGCTTGAAATTTGCAAACTGACTAAACATTACTCTTATTGACGGGAATGATTTTCCTTACCTTGATCCTTTGCTGACATGTAAATAATAATTGATCCCCTGCCTTCTTATCCTACATCACTTTTCCCATCTGCATCTACCCCATAGGCCTTCCTTGTATCTTTTGATAGGCCATGGATGGCTAGCACAAGGTCAGCCATCAGCCCTTGTCCACCATGCTTCTCTCTGACAGCCTTATTTGCATTTCTCTTATTCAGTGCCTCATTAATGCATTGCAGCCAGCTCATACCCATCCTTTACTACTTCATTTCCCTTTGGGGGACTCACTGTTTTAATTTTTTGTACTCTAATTCTAAAGTGAGTGAAAATGTCATAACATTAATCTGTTTAGATAAAGATCCAAAGTTAGATCTTTAACACATCTAAATTCGAAAATTCCCTTTTCTTTATTTGAAAAGCATCTTAACAAAAAAAATCTGACTTAAATTTCAGTCCAGAACTCAGGACTATCCCAGCTAGATATCCATGAAAGATAAGCAGGTTCCTTGGTGAGAGAATTTGGGCTCCTTCCTAAGGAGGCTTTGCAGTGTGGTTTTGAGTAAGACAGATCACCTTCTTGGATCAGTAATAGTTTGGATTGGAAGTTGCTTCTTTTCTGCTTTCCCCTTTGATGTGTGCTCCTCCTGAGGCTCCCGGGGAAGACAGGCTCTTTGAAGAGGCAAGAAGGCTTCCTAAAAAAGCAGGGGAGACCTAACAAAAATCACAGAAACTTTACTGCCTGGAGCATGAGCAGGAAAAAAGGTGAGTCATTTTTTTCCTTTGGCTTGCTGAGGAACTCCAGCATGGTGGTTCAGAGCTGCTACGTGGCAAGCTTCCCTTTCCTCATCTTCCAGCTGCTAGGTGCCTTGGCTCATCTTGAGGAGTTTCTCCATATTTCCTATCCCTGAAGAACAGGAAGGAACTGAAAAGTATCCTAGTCTTAAGTCCTTAACTTTACAGGCTCCGGAGTGGTGATGGGACCAGCTTTGGTCACGAAAGCAGATAGTGGCAAAGTGAAGGCTAGAACCTAGTCAGTAAGCAGTTGGTTAATGCCTACCATATGTCAGATACAGGCTAGTCTCCCCAAATTATCTGATAGTGGAAACGGCAACTGGCACAGTGGCCTAGAGGCACAGGTAATTTTTAATCATGGTAATTCTCACTATAAGCAATTAGGGCTTTGATTGCATGATTAAAACAGGAGAAATATGATAAAACATTCACCATGTCAGTTGCTTGTAATGAAAAAGCATAGTGCTGTATTTGTATCTTAGTTTTCTTATTTCACCATCCTCAACAAAAACATTTGTTAAGCACTTACTGTATACTAGACTTTCTGAGTCTAATGGACTTAATTGTTTAGCTCTGTGGAGTACTTTTCTAGGAACAGTTTTCCAATGGACTCTTTGGTTATGATAAGCCTTCATTGTGTTGAGCTAACTGGATATATGTATGCAAGCATTCTTATATAGAACTTGGCTGACTGGGAGTTTATCGAGTCTGCCCTTCCTGCCTTCCTTTCTTCCATTCAGCTATTCAGCTACTCACCTTTTTTTTTTTTTTTTAAACATACTGTACAGTTTTTAACTTCTGCTCATAGATGCTAGTTCTGCTCTCTGCATCCACATGACAGTCTTTCCCTTATATAAATTTAGGAATCATACATGTCCTCATTCTTCAAGTGTTTCTTTTCAGGCCTAATATCTTTTAAAAAATTTTTAGCAATAGCTCAAAATACATGTAAAGATAGTTTTCAACATTCATCCTTGCAAAACTTTGTGTTCCAAATTTTTTTCTCCAAATTCCCAATGGGTATGGGAGGGAGTTAGTGGCCCAGCTGATAGAATTGTTTCCATTTGGCTGTTTGATTTATCTCTAAGGGATGTTCAAAAGGCAGAGTCTGAGGGGTTGTCTGTATAGTCAACTGTCCTAGGTAAGGGTTGGTGAATCTTAGCCCTTTTTTGAGGGGAGAGGGGAAGGGAGGGTTAAGGCAATTGGGGTTAAGTGACTTGCCCAGGGTCTCATAGCTAGGCAATGTTAAGTATCTGAGGTAAAATTTGAACTCAGGTCCTCCTGATTTCAGGGTTGGTGCTCTTAACCGCTGTGCCACCTAGCTTCCCCCAAACTTAGTAATTTTGAAAGCCATTGTGAAAGCCATTGTCATTATCTATTCCATTTACTCATTTACTTTGGCACCTGACTACTTACTTTTGGAGTACTTCATCTTCTTTAAGTTTCTTTAGTTACAAGAAGTTACAAGAAGGAACCAGACCAAAAAATAGGGAATCATACAAATTCAGCAAATTTCATTGTGTACCAGGTTATTCTGATAAACAAAAGATGACATTGCTCTTGTTTTCATGGTGGGGAAGGAAGGATATGCATGTGTATACAAATTATCAAGTACAACAAAGTCTCAGTTGGAAGAACCCTCAGAAACTATCTAGTCCAATCTATGCCTAAAGAATCAATCAAAGCATTTCAGCACTTACTATGTGCTGAGCACTGTGTTAATTGTAGAAGATACAAAGAAAGGTAAAATATAATCCCTGCCCTAAGGAGCTCTCATTGTAATGGAGGATACAATGTTTGTATTTTTTTAAAAAAGATATATACAAGACATACATGGTATGAGGTAGGAGTATCCTTAGAGAGGAAGAGTCTGGCCTCTGAAAGGGGAAAGGATCAAGAGAGTGCTCTTGCAGAAAGTGGCATGGGATTTTAAGAAGCTTGGAAATGGAGTTTGCTCGAGAGGTGCATGGAATAGCAAGTGGCCAGTATAACCAGATGGTAAAGTGTGTGGAAGGGAGTAAAGTAGAAAGGTATGAAAGGGCCAGATTGGAAAGAGTTTTAAAAATCGCAGGACTTTATATTTGATATGATAAGTAATAGGGAGCCATTAGTTTATTGATAACTAAGTGACATGGTCAGAGAACTGTGCTTTAGGGAAAATCACTTTGACCATTGCATAGAAAATGAGTGGGAAGAAATTTGAGGCAGAAATAGCAATTAGAAGGCTGATACGGTAGTCTTGGTGGAGAGGATCTAAACTAAACTGGTAACTGTATGGAGAAAAGAGTATGATATAGAAGAGATGTTGTGAAGGTAAAATTACATGGTTTGACAACTAATGTGGGGTGAATACAAGTAAGAAATCAAGGAGTGACACTGATAATAGGAAGTTGGGTAACTGGAAGGATGGTCCCTGACACACACACACACACACACACACACACACACACACACACACACACATATAAAGGGAAAATTGGAAGATGGGAAAGTTTTCGGGGGATGGGGGGCACCGAAGTGCCTTACAGGACATCCACTTGGAAATGTCTGATTTGGACATTTGGAAGTGGAACTCTGGGGAATGCTTAGGCATCTAGAGCTGGAAACCCTGAAAGCTGATAAAATCACTTAGTGAGATAGTATTAAAAAAAGAGAGAGAAAAGGACTCAGAGTAAAGCCTTAGATGATACCTCCAGCTAGTGACTACCATCAAAGGCATCTGAGAAAGGATCTGTCAGACCGGAAGGTAGAGAACCAAGAGAGTAATACTGTGGCAAATCCAGAGAGAAGAGAGTATTTAGAAGGATGTCCCTCTCTAGTGTGATGAAGACAAAAAGAAGTTCCAAGCAAAATATTTGAAGAAAATTTTAAGAAGATGGGGAAATGACTTTAGCAGTGAATTCTTCCCAGAGGAAGTGGCACATGAATTGATTCTTGAAGAAAGAAAAGGATTTCAGGAGGCACAGATGAGGAAGGAATGGAGTATATATTGTTAGGCATGGAAAGTGGACCAGCATGACTGTTAAATTTAAGGAACAGTTCAATTTGTTTAAAAAATAAAATACATAAAAGGGTTAAAGTTAGTATAAATATGAAACAAGATGGAAAGGTAGATTGAATCAGGATATGGAGGACATTAAATGCTAATCTTAAACTTGTATTTTATTCCTGAGGCAGGTAATTGGGAGATACTAAGTTTTTAGAGCAGAGGAAGCAATTTTGGCACATCTGTGCTTTAGGCAAATAATCTTAGCACCTGCATGAAAGAGATTAGAGAGGAAAGAGACTGAGGAAGAGTAATCAGTTAATACAATAGTTCAGATGTGAGGTGATATAATTTAAATGAGGGAGGTAATTATGTGCTCAGAAAGGAGAGACAGTATGGATATAAAACAGGTAAAATTTGGCACCTCGTTTGAAGCAGCTATTTATTGACATACTCATGACAAGGGAGAGCTCTGTTGCCTTCCTGAGGCATGTGTTCAGGTGTGACAGAGAACCACTGAAAACTTGTAAAACCAGACCTCTGTTATTAACTACTTCTGGTGATTCACATAAACAGTAATTATATTACTAGAAGGAATCTAGAAAGCATTGCATTGCTAAAGATTACTGACTCTTGGGCAAGAAAATAAAGATTTTAGGGGCATAAGTGATGTTTCCATTATAGTAGACTATTGAAGGCAAGGACTAGAGAAGAGGAACAGATCTCACAAAGAAAATGGTGTTATAGGATTTAGATTTCCATACCATGTCTTTAAACAGAAGAATTATCCTGGCCTGGAGTGAAGTTTTCCTAGCCAGGTTTGGAAAGTCTGTTTGCCTGAGGTCTTGCAAATCTAATCCAAAGGGATTTAAACTGAAAAGAAAGGGGGGGAGAAAACAACCTTTATATTTCCACCAAATAAGATGCTGTTGAGGAGAGCTCATTTTAAGAAGAATAGCAAAAAAAAAAAGATACCCGGAAATCCAAAGAAGACACTAATATTGAAACTCATCCCCTCAAATGTCTATAAATAAATACTAAAAGAATGGACAATATTCTAATTCAGGGAGGCTAATTTAACCTTGTAGATATCAATATCACTGAAATTTGCCCTCATGATTCATAATTGAAAGGATATATCTTCAGTTTGGAATTATGCTCAAAAAGTTATCAAACTGTGCATACCCCTTTGATCCAGGTCTTTCTATTGGACTTATATCCCAAAGAGATCTTAAAGAAAGGAAAGGGCCCCACATGTGCAAGAATGTTTGTGGCAGCCCTTTTTGTAGTGGCAAGAACCTGGAAACTGAATGAATGCCCATCAATTGGAGAGTGGCTGAATAAATTATGGTATATGAATGTGATGGAATATTATTGTTCTGTAAGAAACGGCCAGCAGGATGATTTCAGAGAGGCCTGGAGAGACTTGCATGAGCTGATGCTGAGTGAGATGAGCAGAACCAGATCATTGTACACGCCAGCAAGAAGACTATACGATGATCAATTCCGATGGACATGGCTCTCTTCAACAATGAGATGTTTCAAACCAGTTCCAATTGGTCAGTGAAGAAAGCCATATACACCCAGAGAGAGGGATGTGAAATGTGGACCACAACTTAACATTTTCATGCTCTCAACTGATGTTTGCTTGCATTGGGTTTCCTTTCTCAGATATTTTTTGTTCATGCAGATACGGTTGTTCTTACACAGCAAGATAAGTATGGAAATATGTATACATATATTTGATTGTCAAGTATTTTCTTTTTTTTTTTTTTTTTTTTATTTTATTTGAATAACATATGTGTGGGTAATTCCTCAACAATAACCCTTACATAGTTTTCCGCCACAAATTTTTCCCCCCAACTCCCCACCCCTCCCCCTAGATGGCAGGATATCCACTACATGTTAATCACGTTAAAATATTGGCAAATCGAATATATGTATACATACTTCCAAACTTATCATTGGTGTGCAAGAAAAATCTTATCCACACGAACGATATATCAGATAAAGGAAACACAATGTAAGCAAACATCAATCAAGGAGTATGAGAATGATATGTTGTGGTCCACATTTCACATCCCTCTCTCTGGGTGTATATGGCTTTCTTCAGTGAACAATTGGAGGTGGTTTGAAACATTTCATTGTTGAAGAGAGCCATGTCCATCAGAATTAATCGTCATATAGTACTGTTGTTGCTGTGTATAATGATCTCCTGGTTCTGCTCATTTCACTCAGCATCAGTTCATGTAAGTCTCTCCAGGCCTCTCTGAAATCGTCTTGCTGGTCATTTCTTACAGAACAATAATATTCCATAACATTCATATACCATAATTTATTCAGCCATTCTCCAATTGAAGGGCATCTATTCAATTTCCAGTTTCTAGCCACTACAAAAAGGGCTGCCACAAACATTCTTGCACATGTGGGGCCTTTTCCTTCCTTTATGATTTCTTTGGGATATAAGCCCAATAGAAATGCTGCTGGGTCAAAGGGTATGCACAGTTTGATAACTTTTTGAGCATAGCTCCAAATTGTTCTCCAGAATGGCTGTATCCGTTCACAGCTCCACCAACAATGCATCAGTGTCCCAGCCTTCCCACAACCCCTCCAACATTCATCATTAACTTTTCCTGTCATTTTAGCCAATCTGACAGGTGTGAAGTGGTATCTCAGGGTTGTCTTGATTTGCATTTCTCTGATCAATAGTGATTTGGAGCACCTTTTCATATGACTATAAATAGTTTTAATTTCATCCTCTGAAAATTGTCTGTTCATATCCTTTGACCATTTATTGATTGGAGAATGGCTTGAATTTTTATAAATATGAGGATTGTCAAGTATTTTAATATAATTAACATGTAGTGGACTTCCTGCCATGGAGGGGAGGGGATGGGGGGGGTGAATTTTGTAATGGAAAGCTTTGTAAGGGTCAGTGTTGAAGAACTACCCACACATATGTTTTGCAAATAAAAAGCTTTAATTAAAAAAGAAAGAATATATCTTATAGCAGTTTGAAAATGGGTATCCTTGCTTTATTCCTGATCTTATTAGAAAGGTCTTTAACTTTTCTACATTACATATAATGCTTGTGCTTGGGTTTTGGTAGATATTATATTAAGGAAAAGTGTTACAATGTTTTCTTTAATTTTTTTTTCTTTTAAAAAGTGGATTTTGTAAAAAAAAAAAAAACAAAAACAAAAACAAACCCTTTTAGAATCTCTTGATAAAATCATGTAGAGTTTTATTTCAATTTCCTGAATATTTTATTATTTTACAATTACATGTAGAAATTTTAACATTCATTTTAATAAATTTGGGTTTCAAGTTCTTTCCCTATCTCCCTCTCTACCACCTTCATTAAGAAGGCAAACAAGTTGGTATAAGTTGTAAATTTGTATAGTCATGAAAAACATTTCTAAATTAGGTGTGTTGTGAAAGAAAAGAGACTCCCAACCCCCCCAAAAAAAAAAAAATTAAGGAGTATGCTTCAGTTTCCATTGTTTCCATCAGTGTATAGTGTACTGTTTAAAAAAAAAAAAAAAAAAATTGTCGGGGCAGCTAGTTGGTACAGTGGATAAAGCACCAGCCAGCCCTGAAGTCAGGAGGACCAGAGTTCAACTCTGGCCTCAGACACTTAACACTTCCTGGCTGAATGACTCTGGGCAAATCACTTAACCCCAATTGCCTCAGCACCCACCCCTCCAAAAAAAAAATTGTTATTAGTCTATAATCTTTTCTCTGTCTTTTCTTGGTATCAATGTTGTGTTTCAACATTGTATTATATTATTGATATGTAAATTCACTTGTCTGATCTAGAAACTTTTATTTTTTTTCCTTTGAGAGTTCATTTATGGCTTTTCAGTTTCTTTTTTGGATATTTTAAATTTTTGTAAATATTAATTTTTTCTAAGTTAAACAGGTTTTGGGGGAGTTTGTTTTTGGGGGGTGGATTGCATATAAATGGGAAAATAGTTTATGATAACTTATTTTAATTTTTCAAATTAATGGATTCTCTTTTTCAATTTTTTGGTTTTAACAATTTGGCTTTTTTCTTGTTTAAAATCAGATTAGTCTGTCAACCCCACATCATCCTCAAAAGATCAGCCCCTGGTTTTATCAGTTCTTTCTTTTTCAATCCATTTTTTATTCTTCCTTTCTTTCAGTTTTATTTTTCTTTTTTGACTTTCTGAACTTCCACTTTAGTGTTTAATTATAGATTTTTGATTTGATGTTTTCTAGTTCTCTTAGTTATGTGTCAAATTCATTGATTTATTTTTTCTCTCTTTTGTTGATGAAACTTTGATAACCTTTCCCCAAAGATTGCTTTAATTTTATCCCTCAGATTTTGGTTTGTCTCATTATTGTAATTTCCTTTGGTGAAATTTTCTGTTGTTTCTGTGATTTTGTTCTTTGAACATCCAATTTCTTTAAAATGTAAGTGATGTAGTCTGTTATTAAATTTTGATTCTTTATTCAAAGATCCTTTCTTGAATGTAATATTTACTGTATTATATGATCAGTAAATGACACATTTTATATTTCTGTCTTCATTTTTTTTTAAAAAGGTTTCTATGTTTCGTTACATGGCCACATTTGTAAAGGGTATTATACATGGTTAAGAAATATATAAATTTTTGATAGAAATCTATTGTGTCTTAAGGTTTTGTTTGTTTTTGGTTGGTTTTTTAAGTTCTGTTCAAGCCTTTCACTTCTTTCTGATTTAATTTTTTGGCAGATTTGCCTAGATTTGAAAGGGGTACATTGAGGTTCCCCAACTAATATAGTTTTATGCTATTTTTCCCTTTTCTTCTCTGCTTTTCCTCTGTTTAGATACCATGCTGTTCAGTACATACAAAAGTATTATTTTGTTCTGTTATACATTTAACCATAATACAGTTTTCCTTTCTGTTTCTTTAACAGATTTTTCTTTGAGTTTTATCTAATGTGATTTCTGCGTCCTTTTTATTTGGGTTCATCTGAAAGGTGATAGATTCTATTCTGGCTTCTCATTTTTAAGTCTGTGAATTTTTATGTTTCAAGTGTGTTTCTTGAAAAAAAAAAGCATTTTTTTTTCAGTTTGCTTTAATCTATGATTTTGTCCTCTTCTGTTATGGGTCAATTCATCCTATTCGTTTTTAGGATTTTGATTAACTGCATTTTTCTCTGCATCCTGCCCTCTTATACATTTTTTGAGCAGTTGGCCTCTAAATAAAAGAGAAGTTAACTTAACACTTGTGATCTCTGAGGAGAGGAAGGGAAAGGAATAAATATTTAGATACCTCCTCCTATGTGCCAATTGTGCTAAGTCCTTTATGAGAATCATTTCCTTTGATTCTCATTGCAACCCTGCAGCATAGGGTTCTGTTATTTTTTCCATTTTACAGTTGAGAAAACTGAGGCAAACGACTTAAGTGACTTCTCCAGGGTCCCAGGACTATTAAGTGTTTAAGTCCAAATTTGCCCTCAGGTTTATTGAAGAGCAGCCTTCTGCTCAATTCTCTGGTCTCTTCTCATCCTGCTTGTAATCCTGAACTTTTCTTTTTCCTTTCTTTTTAATTCCTCCTTTACTCGATCCCTTTTAAGTTGGAGTCTGTTTTACTTGTAACTATTCCTTTACCTGTGCCTTTCTTCTGTTAATTATTTCCTGTTTACCCTGTATGTAACTTGCTTTGTATATATTTATTTACATGTTGTCCTTCTGCAGAATGATATCTTTCATCTACTCTGTCTTGTCTCCAATCAAGTTTTCTGTCAGTATTTTTTGCAGATGGAGACACTGAATCCAGAAGAGTTAGTGACTTAAGAGATGTTTAGAGTTGAGATGTTGTTGATCATCCAGCCAAATGGAGACTGGATTGAAGTGGGAAGAAACTTGAGGCAGGCAGACCTACCAGTAAATCTAGGAAAGAGACCTTGAGGTTGTGAGCCTGAAGAACTGGGAGGATGGCATAGCCCTTTACAGTAATAGGAAAGGTAGAAGGAAGGAGGGTTTGGGGCAGAGATAATGAGTTCTATTTTGGACATGTTGAGTTGGAGAAGTGAGATGCGAAGCCAGTAGAGAGTTGGGATTGGATATCAGTACATTTGACAATCATCAGCATAATTTTGGCAATTAAATCCATGAGAATTGATGATCGAAAGGAAGAAAAGAAGAGATTCCAGAAAAGAGCCTTAAGAGACACCTATTATGTCCAAAGAGCAGTCATTAAAAGATCTTTTGGCATCCCGAAAGGGATAATCTAATGAATCAGAAATCTGGACCTAGTTAATTTGTATGTTATTCCCCCATTAGATTGAGTGACAGCAGAAACCTTTTGTCTTTGTATCCCTAACACTTAATATGGTACCTGACACATAGTAAGTCTTTAATATTTATTGACTGACATGCTTTGTAACTTTTAAAAAAAAATCTGTTACTTGGTTAAAGTTTTGGATAAAATGTTTATCCATTTCACAAGAGACAAAACAAATGTATTGATTGGCAAGTTCCAAAAAAAAAAAAAAATTGGCAGACTAGAATTATGGGTCAAATTTTGTGTGAAATGTAATAAGGGTAAATGTAAAAGACTATATATCTGAGTTGAAAAAATCTATCAGAAATAAAATGAAGAAGCAATCAGAACATTGGAAGAAGATATAGGAAAGACAGAGAGGATTGAGATTTAAATATCAGTAGAGTTCTTCATTCTTACAAAGGACCAATGCCATCAGGAGGGTAATATCTTACATCATATGTGAATTAGGTATGAATGGGGCAGAGACAAAATCAGCCTCTCTAGCTACGGTCATTGAAGTCTCATGGTAAGACCAAGGTCAAGAACACTGGTTATGGCCCAGAATGTAGGGGGTACACTTGACCTTTCTGAAATTTAAGTTCTGTCCCAGGTCTCAGTTTGTTTTAGGCCACACGCATTCAATGATGAGGATTGGGTAAGAATTGAGATAAGATGACTCAATTTCCCTTCACAAAGATAAAAACCTGATAGGGAAAGACCCTCAGAGTTTCTCACCAGAACAGAAACAGTTGCTATTTAGACTCATCCTTAGACTTCAAAAACCTAAACAGTGAGCCACAGAGGCTTGGGTTGGAGGTGTTGTTGGCCATACAATGAAAGTCAGAATGATTTGGGTTTTAAGGTATCAAGAGTGCTAATGCAATATTAGGCTCATTGAGAGGTCTAGTATTTAGGTAGAGACACAGTAGGAGCTATTGGACAGTAGTTAATCCTAGTTTGCTGTTTCACTTTAAGGTTTACACTAGGGTTTCCCTCAGCATTTCTATGGATGGTCTAATTATTATCTCCTTGGCAATGGATCAGAATGCCGGAGGTTTAAAGAGATGAAAGAATAAGACAAACTCTAGAGACACTCATGCTAAGGTTGAGGTTGATAAAATATACTAACAATCACCTGGGGAGGATAAACAAGAGAAAGCAGTGTCTTAGAGAGAAGAGTCACCAAAACACCCATATTCAGGAAGGGGAGACTGGTCATCAATATCAAATGCTGCAGAAAGGTCATATAAGATGAATACTAAGAAAAGCCTGTGGGATTTTACAAATAAGAGGTGCTTTTTGAGAGTGGTGAAAAGCCAAGTTACAAAAAAAATTGAAGAGTTAGTGGGTGATAAAGTGAAATGAGAGAAGAATGGCAGAAAAAGTTTTAAAATCTCAAAATACATTATTGAATGATGAGAATCCAAGAATTAGCAACATCTTTCATATCACTTCATGTGGTTCTTTTTTTTTTTTTTGCTTGTGTTGTTTTTGTTTGTTTTTTGACAAATATTTTGGGAAGGAGAATTGAGATAGAAAGAAGAGAGGATGGAATATTTAGCTCACTTCACACCTCCCAAATCAGCTGTTCATAGTGTGACAGTCTTGTTTTATTTGAATAAAATTCCCACTTAGGGGTACCAATATTCATGGATGTTTATATAATCATGCCCATTTTAAATTGTAAAGGATCAAATTAAATTTTTGTAAATGTGAATATGCAAGAGTTGATTTTAGATTTTTAACATATAGATTAGTTCCTAGAACAGTTTCATGTCATGAAATTTTAAAGTTTTAAAACGGTGTGTCCTAAAGAATTTACCTGGAAACGTACTCTAGAACTCCTGTCAATACTCAATACTAAAGTCCTGATTTAACTTTTCATTATTTTATCACATTGCCTAAAAGGTACTAATTAATTTTGTAAATATAGTTTATTGTGTATAAAATTTCTTTTGTGAAAGATAATACTAAAATAAAATTTTCATTTTTCAGGAAGTTGGTGAACCATCCAAAGAGGAAAAGGCAGTGGCCAAATATCTCCGCTTCAATTGTCCCACAAAATCCACAAATATGATGGGTCACCGGGTTGATTATTTTATTGGTAGGAATTCAACAAAACAGTCATATCAGTTCATATCTTTTAAAGATATATAAGTTTTACTGTTTCTAAGGTGTTTTTATTTAAAGTGCTTTCTTTTACATGAACAAATTTTGAACTTATGCTACTTTTCATAAAGCTTTGTTAATTTTATGTGTTTGTATCTTAAATACACAGAATTTCTCTCAAGTTTTTCTCTAGAGGAGAATTCAGTAATAGGCTTTCTGAAGTCCATTATAGTGGCTTAATACTTAAACTATTAAAATGATCTCATTATAAGGCCATCCCAGCTCTACTATATTTCCCCAGAATAGGATCACACAGGACAATGCAGCATAAACTGCATTTGGTATGTTTTGTTTCTTACCTTTTAAAAACAAGAAATTTCTTATTGGTAATTCTTTCCTTAAGTTGTATTTCTTTCCTGTATTTGATTCTATCCCATAAACTGTTATATTTTATTTCATTAATGTAAAGCTCAGGAATGATGGGCATGCCAGTTTTTCTCTCTTATTTCATTTTTTTCTCTCAGCAATACTGGGTTGCTTATAGAGTCAGGTTTTTGATTCCATACTATTGAGTAATCCTTTAGCAAATTTGTTTGTATAACAGAGTCTCCCTCCCCCTACCCTCACCCCCAATTCATACCTCCCCTTCCTAGATTCAGTTATCCAAGCTAAGATCAAATGTAGAACACTGAATTGGAATCAGACTATTTGGTATTCATTCTTGGCCCTGACATGTCAAAGGCATGTGATTGTAAAAATGTCGCTAAGCTGTGTAACCTTTTAACTTTCTTAGTAATATCTATCTCAAAGGAGTGTTGTAAAAAATCAAATCAGATAATAGAAGCAATAAAGTTAAATTATCTTGATATAGATTTATTTATTAGCACCTAGTAATACAAATTTTGATGGCAGAAACCTCACAAGTTATCTTGGGGGTTCACAGATTAATTATATGATGGTAGGAATTTGCTTAATAAAATTTGAGTTTTGATAAGTATTGTAGATTCTCATTTTATAGTGTTTGGTTTTCTCATAAATATTCATTAAAAACAATAATAATTTTTTTTTTTCCCTCTCAGCTTCAAAAGCAGTTGATTGCCTCTTGGATTCCAAATGGGCAAAGGCCAAGAAAGGAGAAGAAGCTTTGTTTACAACCCGAGAGTCTGTTGTTGACTACTGTAACAGGTATCATTGGCTTCTTTGTTACGAGAAATATTGATTTTGAGTGTATCTTTCTTAGCTTGTGCATTTTTTCACAATTTTAAAAATGTATATTTCTTATGAAATGTAAGCAGTGACAAAAAGAACAGAGCTACTGATTGTTATATTTTTAAGAGATTAAATTGAAAGTTAATGTTATTTAGAGCAAATGGGACTTCAGTAGCTGATCATGATAATGCTCTCTCATTGGCCAACTACTTAAAATGCCCATAACTGCCTATTCCTGAAGCCAGCTGTCACCTGTAGTCCTGAGATCACAACTCTCAAAAGCATATGTCCTCTAACCAGTAACCTCCTGGGTTCTTTTTTAGTCACAACTAGAATTCTTTCAGCCAACTAGCTTTTGCTTGTTGGCTGTAAGGACTAAACTCTTTTGTATACAAGGAAAACAAAAAGGTCCTCCTCAAGGACCTTACATTCTACTGAGGAAATATAGAATGTAAACAAGTTAATAGATAAATCATCATTTGAGCCAAGAAAGCGCTTCAAAAAACTAGTGTAAACCATTTTTGTACCATGGACTCTTAAAACGGATGGAGAAAATGTATTCCAGGCTGGGGGGAGGTGGGAGTACACATGTGTAAAGGCATAGAAACAAGAGTCTGTAGACCTGTGAAGTGTGTAAATTGAGGGATAGACAGAAGGTCTAACCAGAAGGTTTGCTGAAGCCAGGGTGCAAGCCTGGTTAGGCCATGCCAGGGCTTTGTAGCTTAGCCCTAGACATTGGGAGTTGCTGAAGATTCTTGAGCAGGATGAGGACTAATATGGTCAGATTTGTGCTACCATTTATCTTATCTCTAGGAAGGCAAAGAAGGTATTCTCTTATGTTTTTTCCTGTTGTATTCTTTTTGCATGCATCAGATTGTGATATTTCCCCATTCTTCCCCCACAAAAGTAATTTTTCTTCTGCCTTAAAAGAAAGCTCTTCTATTGTGCACAAAAAACAACTTGTAACAAAACTTGCACCAAATCTCTTTAAATTTTTCTTCATCAATCAGTAAGAAAACAAATAGATTAAACAATTAGCCATTAGGAGTTCTGCCTATCAGAGTCTATATAATTCATTTTTATATCCTTCACTACAATACTTAAACATAGTAATGTCATTATTGGTAATTATAGATTGAGCATTCTGTGAGTAGGTATGTTTTGCCAAATGTATTCAACAGAGTTTAAAGAGATGGTACAATGAAAAGCCTTTAGCTAATTTCACATTGACTTAGCTTTTCCACATTTGCATTATTCAGTACTTAAATCAAGCTAGTTTCTGTCTGATAGTACAGTTATCCACTTCCACATTACAGTGGGTTAAGGGTACCCTCGAGATCTAGAAAATCTGCTTAAAATATTTTGAACCTTCCCTTTGTACCTAAAAAGAAGTCTGAATTTTTTCTTTTTCTTTTATGGAGTGTTTACAGTACCTCATTGTAAAATTTGGGTTGATATTATACAATACTGTACATATGCTTTATACATGTCTGTGTTTCTAAACTTTTTCTTTGTCATCTGCTAGCCTTTACACATTGTTGGTGGCTTCTGCAAAACTGCCCCCAAATTTCCATTTAATTTATTATATCTACTTGTGATATATAAAAAATGTATTGGGATAAGTCACAATATGTAAGGGATTATTGTAGTAGAATGATTTCTAAGCAAATGTGCAGGGAAAAAATCAGTAAATCTAAGACAACAGTGATTTGAATCGGTATGTTCTCTTTGTTTCACCAGATCTCTACTAAGGGGAGCCCAATGCTTCTGAAGGCAGCCTTACTTTTGGAATGGCTTTGGATAGCTCTGATTGTCTTCTTTTATTCACTTGATACTTATCTCTAACTTCTACACATTTCTCTTGGTTCTGCCTTTTGGGTTCAAGTCAAAGAAATTGTCTTTTACATGTCAGCCTTTGACATCTTGAAAATAACAATTGTGTTATCCTTAAGTTTTCTCTAAGTGACACATTCTGTTTCTTTGAACAACATGTGTCACTTCTCAAACCTTTTCTCTCTTGGAAATTCTCCAATTTTATCTGCACCCTTCCTAACATGCAGTGCCCAGATAGTACAGGGAATAGTACAGTTTTCATAATCCTAGTCCTATTTGTCAGCTATCCTTAGCTTTTTTGGCAGCCACATTATATACTCATAATTCTTACTGAACATCAATCTATGAAAATTCCAGATCTTTTTCATGGGAACTGCTCCATTTATGTGTCCATTTGCGTGCTCCAAAGTCATTTATATGTGAGGTCAATTTCTTGAGCACATGTAAAAATTTGTTTATTTCAAATATGTATCATCTTATTAAATTTGGCTTGATCCTTTCTTTACCCTGTCATATTCTTGTGTAATGTATTGTATGCTTTATATGTCAGTCAAGCAACCAGGTCTAAAAAGAAAATAAGGTTAATTTTGTGCATCTTGACTCTTTGTGATCACTTTGTTATCACTGCTTCCTTTGCTAGATGACCTTTGACCATCCTTTGATAAGACATCATTGAATTTCACCAGAAATCAAAGTCAAACTAATTGACCTAAATTTTTATACTCTATCCTCCTTCCTTTTCTTAAAACTGTAAGAGAATTTGCCTTTTACAGTCTGGGGCACCTCTTCTGTTACCCACAGTTTATGAATATCTCTTACATTGGCTCAATAATCCCATTCTCCAGTTTAGCTCAGTTGAGTGATAAGAATTCATCTGAGCCTGCTAGGTGCTCTTTTTAATTTGTCCCTGCTTCTCCTGGGATTTGGTTTCCTGTAAGCCATCCTCCTTCTTTCCTCCCCATTCTAAAGACCACCCTTTCTGGCAGAGGAAACAGAAGTAAAATGAGGCTTCTTTTTGCCTTTTTGGTAACAAGTTACTGTTACGTCTGCACTCAGAGCCAGTTCCATTCTTCTTCTGAAGGGATTGGCAGTGATTCCAAAGGAACATGTTGTCAGTGCTTATTCAGTGCCCCACTATTCATTCCCCCCACTTAAAGAGTCTGGACATATAACTTGAGAGAACAGGAGTGGGTCTGGTGGTACTTTTTATGGTCTAGTTCTGGAAACAAACCCCATCCTCTGAGGATTACTTAAAATTATGTAGACATTTATAAAGAAGGCTAGACATCCTTAAGATGGTTGAGGGGGATTGGGTGTTTAGGGACCAACCTCCTGAATTCTTTGCTATGTAAATTGATTTTGTAGTAATAATATGTGATTATAAATAATGACTTTTTTTGCTTATTTTAAAGACTGTTAAAGAAACAGTTCTTTCATCGAGCATTAAAAGTAATGAAAGTGAAACTTGACAAAGACACAAAGAAAGAAAAAGAAAAAGGAAAAGTAGAAAGTGGGAAAGAGGAAGAAAAAAGAAGCAAGAAAGAAAGTCTAAAGGATGAAAAGGCTAAGAAGGAGAAAGAGAAAAAAAAAGATGGCGAAAAAGAAGAGTCAAAAAAGGTGAGAACTGCCCAAGAGAGCACAAGTTTAATAGAATGTTTAATTGATACTCGTCATCAGATCTGGGGATATACCAGGTACAGAAACTTTGAGATTGTAAATTAACACATCAAAGTATCCATCTTAGATGACCTTCTCTCATTTTTTCCCATATATTTTCTGTTGGGTGCCAGGCCACTTGCATTAAATTATACTAATAGCACTGTTTTGTCTGTATCAACAGAGATAAACTGAATTGTTCCCTTAGGCTTCTCTTGGGAAGAATTTTTCCATTGACTAGTAGCTCTCAATGTTCCATTTCCTTTATTATCATAATAATTTTAGAAGGGAAAGCACCAATAGCTAGGGAAACAGAAATCCCTCCTCCATAAGGTGGCATTGAATGCAAGTCTTGGTGAAAGTCAGGGATTCTGTGACATAGCAGGGCAAAAGAGCATTCACAGGCATGGGGTGGAGGGAAAGTATAATGGCATTTGGCAGCAGAATGGGAAAGGACCTAGTTGTGAAGAGCTTTAAATGCCAAGCAGAAGAGTTTATATTGGATCTTAGAGGAAATAGTAACAGGTGGTACTGCATAGGGAATGAGAAAGGATGACATCATCTGGCCAAAACGGACTCCTAGAAAAAATCACTTTGGCAGTAATTTGAAGGATTATTTGGAGTTGGGAGAAGTGTAAAACGGAATCTATCAGGGGGATCTTAAAATAATCCACATGAGAAGAGATGAAGTCTTGAAATATAAGATATTTAGTCTGAAATATGTTGCAGACTAGGGCTAGATATTGAACTCTGGGAATCATTTGTATAGAGATAATAATTGAACTGCTAAAATTACCAAGAGAAAAAGAATAGAGAAAAAAAGAGGTCCAGAACAGAGTCTTGGGTCATCCCTGCTGTTAGTGGAAAGTAAAATGGATGGAAACCTGCAAAAAAACTGAGAAGAGCAGTCAGACAGGAAGGGGGAGAACCTGGGGAGAGTAATGTCCAGGGTGGAGAGAGTTTCCAGGAGGTGAGGGTGATGAGAGGCTGCAGAGGTTGTGAAGGATGAGAACTGAGAAGAAGCCATTTGATTGGACAATGAAGAGATTGTTAGCAACTTTGAAGAAAGCTTTTTCTTCTGAGTAACAGATCAAAAGCCAAAATACAGTGGTTTAAGAAAAGCATGAAAAAGAAAACTCAGATACTCAGGACAGATAGCGCTTCCTTTCACTCACATTTCAGTAGCACTTTAGAGCTACAAAGCCTGTATCTCATTTATGTCGCAGAGCAGCCCCAAGCAGGCAGGCGGGCAAGTCAAGAAACTTCAGCAGTCAAGAAACCAAGAGTTTGTAACTTGATGCCCAGATGTACTAATTGACAGGAATGAAGATACTTATCCTTCCAAATTCCAGACCCAAGATGGTGGTAATAGATGACTTTTTCAAGAAATTTAACCAAAAGATAGAATAGAGATAGAGAACTATTACTAGTGGCAATGATAAAATCTAGTAATGGTTGTTTATAGATGAGAGACATAGGCATATTTATGGTCAATATGGCTGGAAATAGTAAATAAAGGAGAGGTTGAAAGTTGAAAAAGGATGAGCTAGTAGGGGTCACCATAAGGAGACAGTAAGAGGGAGTAAGATCAAGGAAACATGTAGAGGTATTGATCTTGGTGAGAATGTTCTTTTTTTTTTTTAACACAATGTATAGTATTTATTGTATAGGCTTTATTTTATATATGTATATATATAAAATAGCATTTTATTTTCAAAATACATGCAAAGATAGTTTTCAACATTCTCACTTTCAAAATCTTGTGTTGCAAATTTTTCTCCTTCTCCCCTTCTCCTAGACAGCAATTTATCCAATATAGGTTAAACATGTGCAATTCTTCTACATACATTTCCACATTTATTATGCTACACAAGAAAAATCCAATTAAAAAGGAAAAAAAAATGAAAGGAAAAAAAACAAACAACAACAAAAACGGTGAAAATACTATGTTGTGATCTACATTCAATCTAGTTCTCTTTATGGATGCAGATGGCACTTTTCACCACAACTGTATTGGAATTGCTTTGAATCATCTCAGTATTGAAAAGAGTCTAGTCCATCCATATTTGATTATCTCATAATCTTGTTGCTGTATACAATGTTCTCTTGGTTCTACTCACTTCACTTAGCATCAGTTCATGCAGGTCTCTCCAGCTGAGAATGGCTACCTTTTAAGAGACTATAGGAAAGGAATTAGATGATGCTGTGAGATATGAAATGAGAAGAGAGAAACTATAGCAGATAATCTCCATTTTCTCAGGAAACTTTAAGGTGAGGTCCTTACCTGAGAAAATGGGGAGAAGACAATGTAGGAAACTTGGGAAAGAAGAGAAAATAGGTCTAAGTTACCAGAGTAGCAGGAAGTAATATATAGTCCAGCTCCCCTCCACAAAACCTCTCCAAACAGATCTTGAAAATGTACTAGCTTTTGGGACACTGATACATTGTTGGTGGAACTGTGAAAGGATCCAGCCCTTCTGGAGAGCAATTTGGAGCTATGCTCAAAAAGTTATCAAACTGTGCATACCCTTTGATCCAGCAGTCTTTCTATTGGGCTTGTATCCCAAAGAAATCATAAAGGAAGGAAAGGGCCCCACATGTGCAAGAATGTTTGTGGCAGCCCTTTTTGTAGTGGCTAGAAACTGGAAACTGAAGGGATGCCCATCAATTGGAGAGTGGCTGAATAAATTATGGTATATGAATGTTATGGAATATTATTGCTCTGTAAGAAACGACCAGCAGGACGATTTCAGAGAGGCCTGGAGAGACTTGCATGAACTGATGCTGAGTGAAATGAGCAGAACCAGGAGATCATTATACACAGCAACAACAATACTATATGATGATCAATTCTGATGCACATGGTTCTCTTCAACAATGAGATGTATCAAACCAGTTCCAATTGTTCAGTGAAGAAAGCCATATTCACCCAGAAAGAGGGATGTGAAATGTGGACCACAACATATTTTCATGCTTTCTATTGATGTTTGCTTGCTGCATTGTGTTTCCTTTCTCTGATTTTTTTTTCTTGTAGATACAATTTTTCTTGCACAACAATGATAAGTGTGGAAATATGTATATATGTATTCGATTTGTCAAGTATTTTAACATAATTAGCATGTAGTGGATTTCCTGCCATCTAGGGGAGGGGTGGGGAGTAGGGGGGAAAAATTTGTAACAGAAAGCTTTGTAAGGGTTAATGTTGAAGAATTACCCATACATATGTTTTGCAAATAAAAAGGTTTAATAAAAATAAATAAATAATACTCAGATGCTATTAAAAAAAAAGAAAGAAAGAAAGAAAAGAAAATGTACTAGTTTGAATCCTGATGGGGAATTCCAGAAAAGATAAAATTGTTCTAGCCCTGATAGACATAGAGAGAAAGAAAGGTTTGTAGGGATGAGATTAGGCCCTCTTGAAGTGTCACCCAGGAAGAAACTGTACACCAGGACAGGAGATCTTAGACCCATACCAGGGCACTAGAGCAGGGGCAGGTGCCATCCGGCAGCTGTCACCCACTACCCAGTTCTGTGTTACAGATTCTAGGTAGCTTGAGAAGGCGACTGGCCCCCAGAGGTGTTGTTTCTGGGTAGGAATTCCCTGGGAAGTTGAGAAGCATCAGCAACAGTGTGGCTCAGATCCCAAGAACAAAGTAAGATCTCAATTCTAGTATCTACCCCAGCTTGTAGAGAATCCTAGTCCAGGGAGGAGCCTATAGTTATGTTACTCTGATGCAGCAGGTCTTTGCAGTTGGCTGATAGGGGCTGAGTCTGGGAGCAGTCTGCTTTATGTTGGACCAAAATCCAGGTGAGGGACTTGGAGAACTTAGACCAGGGACCTAGTGTCAGACCACTTCGGGAGCAGTAACACAGTCATTACCCTGAGAGACTTCCTTCCAAAAGTGAGCCAGAACTTAGCCCTAAATTCACAGTTACTTCTTAAAGAAGTAAACAGGAAAGGAATAATAGTAGCAGGAAACTCTTGAAGAAAATGAGTCCAAAACATCCATAGGCAAATATTAAACAAACAAAACAAAACAAAAAACAGCATAAGCATGGACTCCCAGAATTCCTAAAAGAAAGCAAAAGTTAAAAATGAGAGTACTTGAGGAAAACATTGGAAAGGAAATGAGAGCAATGGAAGAAAAAATTGGAAAAAGAATTAACAGCTTGGCACAGGAGGCACAAAGCTTGCCCAAGTAACAAATTCTCTGAAAATTAGAATGGACCAAATAGAAGCAATGATTCCACAAAACAATGCAAAATATTACAGTCAAAAGCAAAATTTAAAGATAATTAGAGGACAAAATGAAAAGAGAAAGATTTCCCCAGTCATCTCCTGAAAGAAAATGAAAATGAATATTCAGAAACGGCAGAACCCAAATCCAGAACTTTTAGGTCAAAGAAAAAAACCTTGTGGCAAGCAGAAAGAAAGCATTTAGGTACTGAGGATCCTGTAATTATCCTGTATTATACCTGACTTAGCAGTCACAACTAGGAGGGATGTACTCTTCTATTTTTTTTTTTTAATTTTATTTACATATGTGTGGGTAATTCTTCAGCATTAACCCTTACATAGCTTTCTGTTACAAATTCTTCCCCCCAACTCCCCACCCTTCCCCTAGATGGCAGGGTATCCACTACATGTTAATTATGTTAAAATATTGGCACATCAAATATATGTATACATATTTCCAAACTTATCATTGTTGTGCAAGAAAAATCTTATCTACACAGAAGACATATCAGATAAAGGAAACACAATGTAAGCAAACATCAATCAAGGAGTATGAGAATGTTATGTTGTGGTCCACATTTCACATCCCTCTCTCTGGGTGTATATGGCTCTCTTCAGTGAACAATTGGAGGTGGTGGGACGTACTCTTCTAGAAGGCAGAGGATATGAGCTGAGAGATTTGGGTGCAGTGCCATAGGGGAATAAAATGGACATTTTGTGGCAAAGGACCTCCAAGCATTCAGGTTTAAAAGACCAATGTTGTCAAATTTTGAAATTCATACAAAAGAATTAAAAGAGAAATATAAAAGGATAAACACAAACAATGCTAATTGACTTCTATGCATTCTAACATAAAATGATACATGTGTCCCATCTAATCTTTCTCATCAGGGATCTAGATGGAGTCTATTTGGGCAAGATTTGGCATACTTTGGGTACATCTTGAAGATCTTAAGAGTATAGCAAAAATAGGGGACTGAGGGAATATACAGTACATAGTGATAGGGAAGAAAAGGAGCAGTAGGGGAAATTATAACTCAGATGCACAAGAAGACGTCTAGTCAAAAAAAATAGAGGGAGAAGGTAATTTAATCAATCTCACTCTTGTCTGAGCTGTTTAAAGAAAGGAAGAATGAATACATACACTTACAAAAACTGAGTACAGAAATACATTTCAATCAGTAGGGAAATAGAGAAGGGGAGAATTAGAGGGTGGCCAGATTGAGAGAATAGTTCTAAGAAAAACAACCTTTGGGAATTTATAAACGTATAGCCCCAGCTCTTCTTTAAGCAACAAAGCATGGTAATTTGCATCTGTGTTGTAACATTATTTTGCTTTTAAGAGGTAATTTCAGAGAAACTGGGAAGACTTTGAACTGATGGAGAGTGAATTGAGAAAGGGACCAGGAGAATAATTTATACAATGACAACAGTGTGGTAAAGGCAACCAACTTAAAGAATCAGGGACTCTTAATTGGCTCAGTGGCCAACCATTATTCCAGAGGACTACCAAGGAAACATGCTTCCTGATAGACAGGTGAAGGACTCAGTGCGGAATGAGACAATTGGTGGTGGTTGTTTTTGACACAGCCAATGTAGAAATGTTTTGTTTGACTTTGCAGGTTTATAATAGGTTTGATTTTTCTTAATTATGAGTTGAGAGAAAGGGAGATAGTGGAAAAATTTTGGTGATTGACAAAAGTGAAATATTATTAAAAAAAGAAAAGTGATTTGGAGTAGTTGCTGTTGAATCAAGGAGAGGAGGAGGCGAATTGCCTTGCTGCTGTTGAGGGCTCAGTTGTGAGTAGACTCTATATACGTGTAGTGGATCAAGTTAGGGCAACTTCAGTACTCCTTAGCAGCACACAAGTGGGTGAAGGAAGAGGCGGGTAGAAAGCTTGTAATTAGTGATGGCAGCAGACTAGGGAGCAAGGGATGTGTGAGCAGCAGATAGTGTAAAATTGAACTGACGTACCAAAGGACCAACCTGGAAAGAGATGGAGAGAGCAGCAGTGATGAGGATGGTTTGGGGCAGGACTGAGGGGATTGAGTGGCTTATCAGGTCACAGTGGTTGAGGAGGAATAAAACATAGAAAGAGCATACATGTGACTAAGGAATTTCCCAGTTTTTGAACTTGAAAGTTCATTACAAATCAACTCTGGGCCTTTGGACAAGACAGTTAACTTCTAGACTTTCAAGTAATAAGGCTTTGGTCTAAATGATCTCTCAGGTTATTTCCAACAATAACATGCTATGACTTTACATCTATCCTCTCTTCTTCCCACTCCCCTAACTCCAGTAGTTACCAGGCAGATGAGAAACTGTGTGAGGAGATCTGAGTGTGAATGTCAGCTCTGGCCTGTGCTGGGTATAGTAGCAAGCTCTTGGAGCTTCGGTTTTCTTCTCTGGAAGATGGAGATAATGCTTACACAGACACTGGTACAGAGCTGGGAGAGCAGATGAGGTCTGGGGAGTAGTTGATATTGGTCAACTATGCAAATGCAGTTCATTTCTGCTCATCTCACGTCAGTCATTTCAATTATCTTTTGTATTTCTTGGGTTTTTATTTGTTTTGTTTTAGAATTTGTGGGAATGTTGTGGTGGTAGTGGTGTTGTTTAAGCATAGAAGACTTTGGAATTGTCCCATGGCATATTTTGAATAAATTAAGGGTAATTTTTTGCAGCTTTTGTTTTCTTTGTTTCATTTTTCAGAAAGCTTTCAAATTCTTAATGTATGAGATATAGCTAACATGGCATTGAAAATCACTAGTTTGGCCAATGTTTTAATTTCATTTGCAATGAGATTATATATTTTTTGTGATTTTTTTTTTGACTGTTTTAACTCTGTATGTGTGTGTGTGTACACATTTTTGCAGGAGGAAACACCAGGGACACCTAAAAAGAAAGAAGCCAAGAAAAAATTCAAACTTGAACCACATGAAGATCAAGTGTTCTTGGATGGAAATGAGGTTAGTGTATCTGGCCCAGAAATAGAAAACTATGCGTATCACTAGAAATCATGTGGTAGGAATGAAGCAGTCATAAAGATAAGAAATATAATAGCCACCTTTAGACTGTCAGTCATATATCTAAATAAATCAGTCTGATTAGTCATTTTACCTTACTGAAAAGGGTTAGGCAAATTGTTTAAAATCTAAAGTTGTTCAGTATAATTTACTAACTAGTAGGAAAAATTACCTCTAAATTAACAATTTATTTTTTAGGTTAGGTTTTTATATTCCACATATCTTTGTAAAGTATGTTATTGTAAACTCCTTGCTTCTATTGAATAGTCTTTTATTAAACAAGATGCACCGATTTCAACTGAAGCATTTTGATTTTTAGGCTAGAACTTGATCAGTGCATTGTTTTTGAAGTATTTAATCAAATTTGGATCCTTGCTTTGAATTCCAAAATGATATAACTTTCCTGATATACACAACATCTAAATTAAAATTCCAAGATCTCCAACTTTCTCCTGTTATATGGAAACACTTAATTGTTTTTTATTCTAGGTATATGTGTGGATCTATGACCCTGTCCACTTTAAAACATTTGCCATGGGACTAATTCTTGGTAAGTGAATACATCAAGTATAGCCTTAAGAAGATGGGGAAGAAGTAGCTGAAAAAAGTGGGCTTTCCTTGTGGATTTCTTATTAGGAGCCTTACCTAAATGTAAGCCTTTTAAAATTATGCCAACTTAGTAAGTATAATGTCTGAATCCCTGTGCAGGTGATAAACACAAGCTTCAAGGAAGTGTGTTCTTAAATTCTGGAAATCTAAAGCCATTTAAGTCTTTTAACAGAACATTGTGACTTTACTTTTTTTAACTTACTAACAGCCAAAAATCACTCTACCACAGGGCATCCATTCCCTAAGAAGCTGGTGATCTTAATAAATCCCTCTCTAAAATTTCTAGCATGGTAAAAAAAAAATAAGCATTTCTCCCCTTTCCTTGGAGCTACAAGAATAATATTCGAAAAGAAGAAAGAGAAGAAATTACTAAGGATATTCTGCAATGATTTGTTACCTCCATTTTAATATTTCAGTTTGAATTCCTTTCTTTTTCTGTCTTCTTTTCAAATAATCATGTGTTTTTATGGTAGGGAAAGTTTTGTGGTTATAAATGCTGACTTTTGTTTAAAATTATGTGATAACTGTTACTATGATTTTTGACAAAATTACTAAATTGTGTATAAATTGTCAAACCAAGATTTGTGGTAGAGTTATACTTGCTTAAACATCATGTAACCCCAGTGAAGGGATTATATTTAGATTGGTGGGGTATCTGTATTTTCATCCCTTTTAGAGAGAGAGAAGAATAGCGTCCTGTTTTATGTCAAGTAGAGTTGAAAATGTCAAAAAATAATGCCTGAATTTTGTCACTTTCATTTGCCAAACCTGAACTTAGACTTGTACCCTAAGCACTTAGTGTATTTTATATCAGATCATTTTATAAATAGAACATGAAATATTTTAAAGCTTTTTCCCCTACCAACAGTGGAGATAACATATGACAACCTTTAAGTCATAGTAAGTCCAAAACTTAAGTCCAAAAGTTGTCTAAGCATCTTTGTGCTTTCTTGTTCCAGTGATTGCAGTCATTGCTGCAACCCTCTTCCCTTTGTGGCCAGCGGAGATGCGAGTAGGTGTTTATTACCTCAGTGTAGGAGCGGGCTGCTTTGTAGCCAGCATTCTTCTGCTTGCCATTGGTAAGTATTATTACCTGTAAAACTGAGTTCAGTAAGGTGGGTATTCAAGAGTTCAGACTAAACTCCAAGACCTTATTCTGGTTGGAAGGCAGTAGTTCTGGGTTTTGTCAGAGGTCAGTAACATAAATATTTGGGGGAAATCTAGAAATGAACAAACATTGATTTCACTGTTTGTTTTGGTTAGAATCCAAAGTTGACTACTCCTCCCCAAAGCGTTTCCTCCTTCCCACTCCCACCCACCCACCACCTTCCCCTGTGCAAAAAAAAAAAAAAAAAATCCATATCCCTTTAAAAAGCCATGTATGTGTGCCTGACTGAATGTGGGCAAGTATGGAAAAACTTGCTTTCACCTTGTGTGCTTGACTAGTCCCTGTAGGATCATCTCTTTGGAGCTGGAGGGCCGCCCTGTAGAAGTCATTCCATCCCACAGTCTCATTTCACAAAGGAGGATCTTAAAGACTCCTCCCGCTTCCGTGACTTGCCCCAGACACCCTGGTAGTGAATGGCAGAGCCTTCTGACTATGGCTTGGGCACTCTCCCCCCATGCCAGAGCTGGCACAGAGTTTGGACATTCTAAGGAGAAATCTGGTGATTTGGGAAAGAAGAGTGGGGCAGAACAAGGGCTTTGCTCTGGATGGGGGGGGGGGGGACGCATTCTCAAGTGCAGGCAGCGGAATGTCAAGGTCAGGCAGATTTGGCCGGATTGGAACATGTGTAAGATGTTGCAAATAAGACCAGAAAGGTTGGGTGGGTTGTATTCAGATTTAAGAACCCCATAAATGTTAGGGTGACGAGTTCGTGTTTTATTCTTGAGCCAGGGGAGCGATATGTTCAGGCCTTTGTCTTATGGAGATGATTGGATGGTGGGAGCCTGGAAATGGGGAGACTTGTAGGAAGTTGTTAGAGATATATGGGGGAGAAGAGGCTGAATTGGGGTAGTGGCTGTGTGAAGGGAGAGAAGAGGCGGGTGTGAGGGCCAGGGGAAGGGAAATGGGAAATAGGCCATGCTTCGTGTATTGATAACTGTGAAGGTGGGAAATAGGGTCATGATCACCGCAGAATTGGGAAAGCTTCTGGAAGAAGGGCCAGCGGGACGTGGAGCTAGACCGGGCAGAGCAGGGAGGTGAAGGACAAAGCGTTGGGAGACGGGAGAACCACAAAGGCTGCCGCAGACAGGGAAGCCCAGTGAGCGAGAGTATCCAGCACTGGTGGAAGCTGTGAAGAACCAGGCAGGTGGAGGACTGAGAAGAAGCCATTGGATTCCTACTAAGAGCTTCTTGGGAGCCAGAGCCCTCCTAGAGTGCAAGCAGCCAGGTATGGGAGGAGGGGGATCAGAAGCAGGAAGGGCAGACAGCTTTACAACGAGAGGGGGTGACTGGGGCACAGCAGGAGCGAGGAACACTTTTCAAGGTGGAGAGGGAAAGGATTTACAGTTTGACAAGGAGAAAAGAGGCTCCTCTTCCTTGGAGAATGGAACAAATGAACAGAGAGCTGGGATGGGCATTCAGAGGAGAGTCTAAGGACTGCTGGGGCCTGATGGAGACGCAGTGCATTGAGTTTGGGGGGACTCGGCTAATGTGGCCCACCTTCCTACAGCGGCATTTGGCTACCCTGAGCCCAGGTTGGGTCAAGATGGCGCTAATGTTAGAAGCGAGGTCTGAGCTGCTATAAGGGACAAGGAAGTGCAGGGTTCTCCTGGAGCTGTGGTCATTGGTCCTGCTCTTCATTTGAGAGATGGAGAAACAGGCTTTGAGCTCTGGTCAGACCAGAGATCCCCATCGCTTCTTGTCGTTAGCTTTTACTTTGGCTTGCTCCACGACTAGATGCTTTTTCGTTGGTGAGCACTTTCTTAAGGGCTTAGCCCCTTACTCTTTCCAGCAGCATTATTGCCACTGAAACCATTTTGCCAAGTTTCCAGAAACGAAATCATAGCTTGTTCTCTTCAGAATTCTTTTCTCTTCTACCGACTTTCCCCCCAATTGTACATGCATCTGTTTGCATTCAGTTTTGAGGTGACGTGATTTGATCTGGGGCACAGCCAACTTACACATTCATCACTCAGTATGTTCTTACTGCTCGAGCCCTGTGCGCCAAGTCTCAATGCTAGGAAATGAGAGGAGTCTGGAGACGAAATGTATGTGAGCCCTGCCCCCCCCAGTGAGCGCGCATTTTGATGAAGAAGACTCAATCTAGAAGTGTAAGTAGTGAGAGGCGTACAGGCAAAGCTCTGTGAGAGCTTACTTGTGTGAGCTGGGCCTTTTATACTAGCGAATAATTAGGGAAGCACCTTACCCGTGGAAGGGAGTGCACGGATAAAACTCAGAACTAGAGATCTTCTGTGAATAGCAAATTAGTAAAAGGTCCAAGATTTCTAGAGTTGTCGATAAAACTAGAAAAGTGGGTTGGTGTCAATTTGTAGAGAGCTTTAACTTTCGAGTAAGAAATTGAGATTTAATCAGTATTCTTTGATAACCCAGGGTCATTGGAGGTTTTGTGGGAGAGTGTAAAGAATCCTATCTCACTGAGGCAGCAAATTCTATAAACATTAAATATTTCGGTGCCAGGGATCAGAATTAAAAAAGAAAAAAAACAAAACAAAACCAACAGACCCTGTCCTTAAGGAGCTTTCAGTCTGATTGGAATGAGTTCGCTATAAGGTAGAATGTCATAAGGAGAAAAGAACCTTGAGCTAAATCTCAAAGGAAGAGGCAGATTTAAAGAAGGCAGGAATAGGATGGGAACATGTTCTAATAAAATTGAACTCAAAAGATTTGGTGAATTGAATTGGAAGCAGGCAACTGTAGTGTTTGTAAAGGGATCAGTATGAAAATAAGGCTAGTTAGGTGGGCTGGAGCCAAACTCTAGAAGTCTGTTCATGCTGAGCTAATTCAGGACCAGAGGGCCATCCCCAAGATCTCCCAGGTGAAAGGGGTTAGCCATGATACTTTCACGGCTGGTAGGTGCCCACCCTGAGGTGGATTGACTGCAGGCTGAGTTGGGATGAGATCCAGAATTGACAGGACAGTGAGAGAAACATTTTTCCCCTGTGGATGATGAGGGCACTAGCCCCAAACACCAAGAGCTTCTGGGTCTGGAGGATTTAATTAGATTGAGGATAGGTTATACTGAGTAGAGTCCTAATAAATAAAAATCCATCTACATATTTTTACATTATATACTATTCCTCTATGAACACACCCTAGAAATTATATGCTTTTGTAGCTTAGAGCATGTGCCTGATGGTGAAGGCTGAGGAAATAAGCCCTTAATTCAGAATGAGCAGAAAAGAAGCACAGTCCAGATTATTTTACTGTGAGCAGAAGGTGAAGCTTTGGCCTGGATGAGGCTTGAAGGGATTAAGACTGAGGGTTGGATTTTTAGAGATTGAAAGTGAGGGTTCCTCATGCTTTCATGCCTTTGATTTACAAAGCATATTCTAGGGACAGGTTTTTCCACATTGAATGATGGTGTTTAAAGCTGAATTGATAGTTGGGGGAGAAAAAATATAGAGCATCACTTTACTTAAAGATGTAAATCCTAAAAGGACAGAGGTCTGCTCCCCGAAGGTGAGCATCCCCCCACTCAGTGCTTAAAGAGAAGGAAGCCTGCTCATATTACTGGTGAGCTATTCCCCTGTCCTGTCCCGAGTACATGGAGTTTAGCTTATTTTACCTCAGGCATTCTTATTCACACTGAAGCACATTTTTGGTAACTTTTTACTACCATCTCTTCTTTCTCCCAAATCGGTGCTCATTTGCCTCAAGAGAAGGTCTCATTTCTCTGTCTCTTTATTGCATTTATGACCAACCTCCCTTTCTCCTTGTCCCCACCTAATTATGACTGCTAAACAGAAGAAAAGTTCTAGGGAGGTAGCAATACCGAGGAAAGGAAAACTCTTAACTTTTGTAAAATAAGGACCAGAGCCATTAGTTTCTCAAGTCTTTGCAAATGCCATTTCTCAACTGCCTTATGAATTAAAGAGTAATCTTATGGGCTAGCTTGAATAGCAAAATTTTTCATTTTTTTGTGGCGAAAGATGTTCTGTGTTCCAAACAGAACCTAAGCCTGGAGATCACAACCTATTTAGAAAGTTAAGATCTTAGCTGAGTCTCTTTTCTAGAAAGTAGGCAACAAATTTTCCTTCTAGTGCATGAGAATTGAGCTTATTTCATAATTAAGATGTATTCTTTATATGTTGTAATGTGAATGTTACCATTTCAAATAATAAAAGTAATAATATAGCTACTGCTTACATAGCATCCTTTAGTTTTCTGAGATATAATATTAGTTTTAGTGGAGAAACATTCGATTATAATGATTCCCTCTATAACTCCTTAACTATTTTCAAGGGGGCATTCTGAAATCTATCACCTAGGCAACATTTTATAAAATATGCCAAGTGACAACTGATACCTGAGGATTTAAGAAAGCAGAAATGAAATGTGAATATTGGGTTTCATGAATTACAGAGTCTTGGTGAATTGAATTGGAGGCAGGCCAATGCAGAAAAAGATGAGATAGTTCATTTTGTCCTGAATGTAGGGGCAAGGTGTGATTTTTAATTTCATTCATTCACTTTGAAATTGTTTTAGAATTGTATTCGTGGTATTGCTTTCTTAGAGGGATAGTTCAGGAGGGAGAAGAGAAGAATGTGCAGCTTTTAGAAGTTGCTCATTCTTCTCGTTGATGGGATTTCCTGCCAGAAAACAGATTTAGTATATCTTGGCCTCCTCATTTCCTACTATCAGGTCTTCTGGAAAATATAGAAGGCCTCAAAAAAATGAAGCTGTGTTTATGTGGAAATGGAAATTGGGACTTCTCACCAGCCTGTAAATACTTAACTTGTGAAGTCAGTCATGTTACTTACTCCCTTTGGCTATTTATCCAAAGTATATTAAAGGTAAACCTGTAAAAGAGCTTTTTTTCAGGATTGTATGTAGTAGTAACACAATTGCCTATAAAATTAGCTCATCATAATCAGGTTGTTTCCCAGCATTCACCCACATACTTTGGAGCTTGATAAATATTGTGCAATGCAGAACTAGGAAATGATGAAGGAACCCTTTATTTTAAATAATGATGTTCAGGCAAGGACACTGGGTCTGCTGAGCCTGTGCTAACAATAAGACTTAAGCTTGGTAGGAACTCCTAGGAAAAAATGAAAGAGAGAGGGCCTGGTGGTGCCTTGAGCCTCAGCTGCCTAAGGGGCTGGTCCAGATGAGCGTGTGGAAACTTTTTCATCATGTCTTTTCAATCATAAACACATGTCAAAAACTCCCTAGTAAATCATGAAGAGTTGAAATCTGTCCTAGTGAAAGGATTATTCCCTCACTGATGGAATTGAGGGTCCTTGAAGTAGTAACTGTGTGTGTGTGTGTGTGAGATGGAGAGAGAGAGGGAGAGGAAGAAGGAGGAGGAGACAGAGAGAGAGAGAGAAAATCATTGTAAAGTGGAGAGAGCACCAGGTTTGGGAGTCAGGAGAATTCAGATTTGAACCCCAGCTCTAATACCAACTATTTGATACTGGGCAAGTCTTTTAACTTCTCTCCCTTGGTTTCTTTATTTCTAATAAGAAAGGAAATATTTTGGGTTTTCTACTTCACAAGGCAGTTATAAAATGCTCAATAAACTTTAAAAGGGCAGTGTCAAGTCAGAGTATTGAAAATTGAAAATTATGTCCACAAGTGGAGAATTGGAAATCATCCAAGAGATTGTTTTATTTTGATGATAATGTTCACCTAGAAATATTGACTCGAAGGTAGAAGCCATCTTGATATTGGGATGCAAAATAAAGAACAATGCAGACATTTAAAAAGTTTATTCCTTGAATTTTCCATTTGTCCCATTAATTTCTTTGGTTTTTAATTCTAGGATCTTATTGTTACTGTTTTCAAATTTCTAAATATTCCAGTATTCTCTGACAGGAGCAGCTAGTTCCTCTGTGGTTGATGTTCGACCATTGTGTCCTCAAACTCAAAGTAAAGGGAAATGCCATTTAGGACCTTTGGAGTCCACAACAGGATTGTTGGGGCTGGGGGCCCCATTTGTTGGGGGAGGGGGCCGTTCCTGATTTTTTTCAATCAAACCTGGGTGACCGTGAGTGCTTGAAACATTAAACTTGGGGGCTTTTTCTCCTCACAGCTCGATGCATACTGTTCCTTATCATTTGGCTCATTACTGGAGGAAGACACCATTTCTGGTTCCTACCGAATCTGACTGCTGACGTGGGCTTCATCGACTCCTTCAGGCCTCTCTACACACATGAATACAAAGGACCAAAAGCAGACTTAAAGAAAGATGAGAAATCGGAGGCCAAAAAACAACAGAAATCTGACAGTGAAGAAAAATCAGACAGTGAGAAAAAGGAAGACGATGAGGGGAAAATAGGAACTCTAGGAAATAATGGAACCGAGGGCTCGGGTGGAGAGCGGCATTCCGACACAGACAGTGACAGGCGGGAGGACGACCGATCCCAGCACAGTAGTGGCAATGGGAACGATTTTGAAATGATCACAAAAGAGGAACTCGAACAGCAAACAGATGGAGATTGTGAAGAGGAGGAAGAGGAGGAGGGAGACGAGGACGACGAGGAACCAGCCCGACCTTCATCGGAAAAATCATAAATGTACTCTATGTGGGGACTGAGTGTGTGCAAGTGGTTGGATTTTCTATGTTGGCTGATCACCAAAACATACGTATAGTGTTTGCAGTAGGCTTTAAATGAGTTTGCTGAGATCTATTTGATGTCCAGGCAATTCTATTCAGTTTTTTATTTTATAGACTACTAACTTTTTTTTTTGGTACAATCTTAAGTCACTAATACATATATTTAACAATTTTATCCATTTAATGAATATTCTGGCAGTAAGTAGCTTTTATTCCTTTTTGATAGTTGTCAAAGATGTAGTTAGAATAATGGCATTTTTGAGCGCTGTAGAGCTTCTTACTGTTAGACATGGCAGAAGAGATGAAAATGAAAGACCAAAATGTCAGGTGATGCACAATTAAGTAGCTATTTATGAATTTTACTCTAGGATGAAATGAACACATAACTCATGACTCTTGAAACTTAAGCTATATTCCTTAATTTTCATAAAAGTTGTACCAGAAGATTTCTTTAGGATTCAGAGTTAGCAGTTATTTCCTTAAGATAGGCCAATCGGTAATGATGCAACACAATTTTGTTTAGCTCCCAATTCTGTCCTTTAACTTCCAACTTAGGAAATCCAAACTCTGTACATCGGGTTCAGAGAGGAATGGTTTTCTCCAGCAGAGGAAAGGAGACAGCCCAAGTTGGGAAATGGTGGCTGTTCTTTCCCTTCCCATCCACTTCCCCCATGGTAATATGAGAAAGCATTCTGTACATAATTTACAAATAAAACAAACCTTTTATTTTAATTGTTACTTCTTATTTAGACATTTTCTCAGCACTTCAATTTGTACAAAATTAAGACCATTTAAAGGTATGTTTTTAGAGGAACGCAAGTCCTGATACCCCACAGACCATCTGTGTGTGTGTATATATGTGTGTGGGTGTGGGTGGGTGTGTGTGTGAGTGTGGGTGGTGTATTGATCTCTCCACAGCAGCTGCAGCTTGGTGCCAACATTCCATGTGATTGAGCAGACTCAGAGCAGCTGTTTGCACGCCTTTGTGTTCATTGATTTATCTTAAATTTCTACATTCAAAAACTGGAGTACTGTATTATCGAATTAGGAGGCACTGCTGTGAAAGAGAATTTGCTGTTCTAAAGTACCAATTAAAATAAAGAACATAAAAATGACCAGTTTGACAGTCAGTGGCTCTAATTGATTGCTACTTTGGAGCAGTTTGAATTGTGATTTCTACTTTTGTCTCGCATCCTTATTTACTGTTCTTTGGACAAAATGTTGTGTTTAGTTATATAAACATTCAAGATACTTGACATCATTCCTCTGAAGTTGAAATAATGAAAACAGGTTTCCCCGCTTTGAGGAGTTATACTTAGTACTGCTTCACAATTGGAATTATTTACTTACAGACCTTTATTTTTACTTTTTAGTTGTCTTCCGTTTAAGTATTATCACTGAAGGTGCTGAATGTTTTCCTAATTGTGCAAATATGCATTTTTGTGTGTGTTGGTAAACATTTCATAAATGTGGTCTAATTGCTTCATCCTAATAGTCCCCGTTTGTGAGCAGAAACATGGCATCTGGTCTATTTACTGCATCTCTGTTGATGCTGCCGGAGATTATTTTAAGAACATTGCCCCTGAGGAACATTGATTGATTTTAGTGCCTGAGTGCTTTCTCGCTGTTGACTTTTGTGGGGCTCAGTTTCTCATGGCTTTAGTTTGGTACAATTTCAGCTGCCTAGAATTTTTGCTCGCTCCTCTCAAATCGGCCACAGCTCTGATAATTACTCTTCAAACACGAACAGCAATTCTGTCTTGTTGCCAGTAATTCTAGATTAATCATTGGCAATGAGAATTAGGTAACATTCTCCTGTGCACCTCAGATTTTGTCAATTCTGAGGTAGTCACTAACATCAGTAATCTGTATTTGGGTATAAAATAATGCTAACATGTTTTTTTCCCCAGAATTTACAAATTATTAGGTAATTCTTATCACTAATAAATACACAGGCACTTCAAATTGTAACTTTGTCCTGTAACTGTTTGTAATCTCTGCTTTGTGTCTAGTCTTCAAAAACCATCTGGGGGAGTAGCAGCAGCTAGGAAAATTTGAATTTTGTTGGTGTTTGTGGATTCTTACAGTAAACTAATTTCTGGTTTCACAAATATTTTGATGAACACTAGAAAATGGTCTATGCAGATCTGACTGTAGAAAATGATTTTAGGGGTTCCAGGTCAGTCCCTCTATTCCTGTTCAAAGGTGACATTTTAAAGGAGTGAGTATATGAAAATCAAAAGGCTGTCAATATTTCACCCTACTGAAGAGTAGATGATTATCCTTAAGGGCCAAAAAAATAAATAACATAGCTCTATTACCATGAAAGATTGCTTCCTTAGTCTCTTCAACTTGAAGGTTGAGTTAATGGGTTTTAAAAATACAAACTATTATAAAGCTCTAAGTAGAAGAAAAATGAGACAAGACAATTTCAGTTTATTTTGGAATGGGTGCCAGTGGTATATTGAGCTTTAAATGAAGGGAGGATCCAGATAATTAAGACACTCAAGACAATAATGCATATGCTCATTGTGAAAATAATCCTAAAATTGATGTATTTGATATATTGTTTTTTTTTCCCCCCTTTCCCTCCCACTGATTTTGACTCCTAATTTCCAAACACAATGCCTGTCTTTGTTTGGACAACTTTAATAATTGGAATAATTTCTATTTAGTGGCATACTACTCAATTACTCTATTAAAATTTCTTCATTGCAATAAAAGTAAGCAGTGGTGATGGGTTTCGGTGGTTTATTTCCTTTGTTACATTCATCTAAGAGATCCGATGAGCTTTTGCTGAGGATTTTATTTCCAGTAAAAATTGTCTTATGTTTTGTAAATATCATTTTGCCTAAAATCTGGAAGTATTAAGAACAGCAAAAGTTAAGACATTCTACAAACAAAACAAACACTACTAGGTACAGCAAAAGCTTTCTCGGCAATATGGATTCCAATACCAAATTATAACTATTTCTCCTTCACCAGAACAGTCAGAAAGTAGTACGTCCCAAATCAAGCTTATGGTAATAACTGAGCCAGATTTTTTTAATTAGCCCCATTTTGCTGTATTGCTCTTCAGGTTTGTGTAAGGCCTTGAGTAGGCAAGCATGAGACTTCCCCCAAGGACATTCCTTGTCCAGGGTCTAATCTCTAATAGTGGAAGGCCTGTCCAGCTTGTTCCACACTCGGCCTAGTTTGTTTCTAGTGATCTTCATCAGTTGCCAGCTTGAGTTTGCATGGCCTGTGCCAGACCACACAGACACTATCAACTTGAGCTTTACTGACAGATCCCTTCCACACTCAGCCTGAAAGATCTGTAGAACCTTCGACTCCTTCTCCCTTTCAGGGAGAGGTTTTAGTCCTGGTGAGAACCAAAGGGTAGCCCCTCCTAGAGTGGCATTTGCACCTTTCTGATTGGTAAAGATGTCTCTTCCAAGCCTAAAGTGCAATCGGAGGGTGAAATGGAGACGCTGATGAGCTTCAAGAGACCTCGAATGAGTTTATCAAAAGACTAGCTCCCTGTTTTACTTGTAGTGAATTCCAGGAAGACTAAAAATACGTGCAAATATAAGTACAGAAATGTTAATCACATTAATAACACATGACTGAGGTGGGAAGGGTATAAGTACGCGGAATTTTCTCACCTGAGGGTTTCTTCCATTAGTACAAATGAGCTCTAACGTTACTAGGATAGGTAAAGAAAAACATTACAAAGCAGCAGGATTCGGCTAATATATAATGAATGTTTTCTTCCTGGAGAATTTCCCTCTTGGAAGGGGAGTGAGAACTGTATGTTAGAAGTGTTGCATATCTTAAGTTTGTTTTACCAGGGACAGGTGTGAGAGTCAGGGCACTTGCAAGAAACGCAAGAAAAGTGTAAAAAAATTATCCATAAAACTTTAAAAAAAAAAAAAAAAAGGAGGGCCAACAATTTAAGACAGTAATGGTCTTCACCCTTTGCTAAGGTCCATGCCTCTGACTCCCTAGTTATAGGGCAAAGCCGATTATCGACATGGTAAAGCGCATGCCATGATCCCAAAAGTTTGGTTGACATTTCCCATTTCGATTAGACCACTGTTGTCCAGTTAGTCATTTCAGCTTTTATATCCCCAAACATACTCCAAGCTTTGAAATTTCAAGCCAGGATAACTTTAGCCCACTGTGCATCACTCAGAATCTCAGGTGTTTGAAAGGGACCTCCCAGTGCAGCCTGTACCTATTAGCCTCCCCTCTCCCCCACTTTACACCAGTACTCTGGGAAAGCCCAATTCAGGGTCAGAGACCCTAATTTGAATTCCACCTCTGCCACTTACTGCTTGTACAAACTGAAGCAAAAAACAACTTTCCTGGATCTCATTTTCCTCCTCTGGAAAATGAAGGCATTGAACTAAATGACTTCCAATTCCAATTCCAACAGCTCTAAATCTGTGATATTGCCTGTGCATTATTGAGCCTTCCCATGAAGCTCTCTAACAAAGACAAACTATTTCTTGAGGGAGCTTACCTCTTACAGGTCTAATTTTGGGGGATTTTTGCCATAATTGTACCTCTGCAATTTCCACCTCCTTATTGCTTCTGCTTCTTCCCTGGGCTCTAAGCAAGAGTACGAGGGTCTGACATTACTATGGTGGTTTCCAACAGTGCCATGATGAAAGCATTACAGGTATCCCCATTAGCCGTAGGTAAGCAAACTAGGGCCCAGCTTCTAATGTGTCTGTGGCCCACACAGTAAGAGGTGGGATTCAGAATATTTTTGGCCTAGGTCCTTCATCTTGATCACCTTTTATTAATGCATTTTATTGGCTAACTAATGAGCTTCCTACAATATGCATTCAAGCCACTAATATCAGAGAAGACCTGAGAAAATTGATGGTTTATCTGGATCCTACTCAAATGCACATCCTTGCCACTTCTGTAAGAGATTCGCTCCATTGGAGATAACCTTGACCTTCATAAAATGGAGATTATTAAGAAGGACTATCATTACCTCTCTTCACCCTTGGCAGCCTAATAGGCTAATACTAATTTGTGGACTTTGGCTTTTCAATCTAAGTCCAAATTGAGCCAGCCTGGCAAAATCTCATCCCAGTAAATTGGGTCCAATCAAGTTAGAGACCTGAGGTGTCTTAAACTTATAGCAGTGACTTTGATGAACCCCAGGTGTCACCCCCATACTGAACTAGAGTAATGAAAGTTGTGTGTTCTTAAACAAAACGTGTTTCTCCACTGACAAAAATCACCATCCCCACTAACATTTTTTTCCTTGCGTATTAATTTTTTCAATAAATCTTATTGTTCTAATTACTGGGAAATAGCATATAAAAATGATGGAGACACCAATGATAGAGTAGAAACAGCATGCCCTTTGCAGTCTGAGAAGCTGGGGTCCAAGTATTACTCCTTTGGGTAAGAGGAAAGAAACTGGCCTTGGAAGCAGGAGACCTGAACCCAGATGTTTACTGCCAGAGTAATGCTGTGCCTCAGCTTCCTATGTTAAAAAAAAAAAAAAAAAAGAGAGAGAGAGAAGTGGGCCCTTTTTTTGGCTTTATTTTTTAACTTTAAGTCCATGATCCTATACAAAATCAGCAGATCTCTTAAAAAAAAAAAATCAGTATGCAATTGAATGACCAGGTAGATGGCTCTACAATCTGTCATGCCTGATCTGGATTAAATTGCCTATCAACCCAAGTTACCACAGCCAGATAATCAAGAATTACTTGTTCCACAGACACAGACTTAAATTGTCAGATTTCACAAGGAAACGCTTAATCTTCATCATAAATACAAAGCAAAAGAAAGCCTGAGGTTTGTTTTTGTTTGTTGGTTTTCAAGTATCTGACTACTTTTCTTTCCCCCTGAGGCAACTGGGGTTAAGTGACTTGCCCAGGGTCACACAGCTAGGAAGTGTCTGAGACCAGATTTGAACTTGGGTCCTCCTGACTTCAGGGCTGGTGCTCTATCCAACTGTGCCACCTAGCTGCCCCTCTCTGACTGCTTTTTATTCATTTCACAAATACTGAGCCTTTGTAGGCAGGACCCTGCTAGATTTGAGTATACTCCCAGAGAATATAAGATCTATGTCAACTTGAAAAATGGGGTGTCAACCTGAGGACTCCCAAATTGGGGAAAAGGCAACAAAGGGCAGTGAGTTACATAGAAGGGAAGACAGGGAGGGCTTCAGAAGATGTCTGTCTGGTGCTGGAGGAAGGAGAGGGCATTCTGGGTAGGAGAAAAGGGCAGAATGCCATCTTTACCTCTGCTGCCCAAGAGCTGCACTTGGCCACTATCGGGGATTTAACCTTGTGCCTTTCTCGGAAATAATTTAAATTATGTCCAAAATCCGTCTATAGGGTGCCATGAAGCAGCACAGTGGACTGGAGGGGAGCCTTCCAGTTAATAGCTTGTACAGGAGGGCTGTCTGAATACAAGATGGTCATTTATTCTCAGGTAAATGGTCCACAACTCTTGTCAGCTCTCCAAAACGAGTTAGCCCATTTGACTTGCAGTCTGTGCCCATAACATCATCTTGGGAGGAGTCATTTTACCTCATTTGGAAGCTATCTGCCTAGCTTACTTCATGGCGTTCTTGGATGAGTCCATAAAATAATGAGTGTTACATACTTCAAAGGAATAAAATTCAAATGAGCTAACTCAGGAAGTGCTTTGTAAACCTTGAAGCTCCACATAAATCCTAGCTATTACATAAATAGAATTCCAGGATCCCTGTGGCCGGAGGATGGATCAGACATTGCCCTGACAGAAGCCACACCTCCCTGTCTCCCTAATATAAGTATTGTGGTTTGGGTTTTTTGTGGCCCTCAATCCATTTTTATTGTGAGACCTATTGACCCGATATAGTCAGTTACTATTTATAAAATATTAGAACTACCTAAATAAGTTTGTGTTTATAGGGGACGACAGGACAGTTGGAATCAGCATTTTGGAAGATCTGGAATGTATTTTTGATGTACTTCTGACCAATATAAGGGCCCTTGTGATAATCTTCATATGGGAAACTTAGGTTCAATGTCCTCATGATAAGGTTAGCCCTTTCTGTTGCTGACCTTATGCTACAAGATGTTGTTCAGTTCTCTTTTTGGTGTTTTAATACTGGGCAGTCAAAGCAGTCACACATGAATTAGTTTGTCCGGATTGCAGCCCAGAGCTGTTACCCATGGTGACTTTGGGTGCATTGCCATCCTTGCAGCATCGAGCAGAGCTGTTTCTCCTGGTTTGTATGACAAGGATCATTCCTTAAGATCATTGCGACCAAAATCAGAAACTCCTGAAGAACTGTTCATTTCACCCTGGTGAAAAGCTCTGTGTCCCTGCATCCCTCGAGTCACGCAGCTTGACCACAAGACACTCAGGGAACACTAGCCCACTCAGCTTTTTACTGTCTTTGAAAGAGCTATTTGTAAAAGAGCAGAGGCTACAGTCAAAATACTAACAATGGCAATAAACACAAGGATCAGTGTCCTAGAGGAGAAAGCAGATCGTTGTTATTATGGACATGGGACGGAGGGCCACCTTTTAGAAGTGGAAACATGGAGAAGTATGTAGATGGTAATGTTCAAGGTCATGGAAGCATAAGATTACAGAAGAGCAGCTAATTTAAGATTAGACTCTTCTATTCTGGAAATCTCTAATTTGGAGAGGAAGTAATAATCTGGTGGTAGAAAGAGCAGTAGTTTTACAAAAACCACCATCTCGGTTCTCCTCCAATTCCTCGTAATCGGATGTGTTGAAACAATTGTTTAGATATTTGGGGACCATTTATTTGGAAAAAAAACTTAATTAGAAAAACTATGTAAAATTAAAATTTTTTCCTTTAAAAGATAAGAGCCAACATAATTTGAAGTAGAAAAACATTAAAAGCATTCTTATTAGAAACAGGTATAAAATAAGAAAAAATGAATGAGCAAAGATGTCAACTACCCTAGGGGGGAAAAAAAAAACTAAAGAAGCTGATCTTATATTTTCAGACTTTAAAACATTGTAAAGCAGTTCCCATCAAAACCATGTCACACTGGATATAAATTTAAGAAATAGAGGAATGGAACCAAATACACGCATACAAAAGATTAGTGTTTGACAAACACTGACAAAAATTGAGGAAAGGGATTATGTAACAAATGTGCTTGGGAAAATTGGTCAATAATCTCATAACATATATCAGTGAATTCTAGCTAAAAGGAAGCCTTACATATGAAAAATGTTATTATGAAAAATAAAAGAAAAAATGGAAAAATGGGTTTATTCTGGTTATGCAGGGGAGATTTTTTCCAATAGAAGAAATAATTAAGGATATGATAAATATTTAGAGAATTATAATTTTAATATAATAAAATACAACAAAAATACTTTTAAAATTAGGGAAATGTTTACAACAAAAATATAAGAAACTCTTAAAAATACAAAGATAACTCATAATCTTTCATGAATAAATGATTAAAGGATACTGGACAATTTTTAAAAGGGAAAATATAAATTGTTAACATTTGAAAAAATACTCATTTTTCCTAATAAAGATGCAAATAAAAATAAATTTGAAATGCTAATACAATCAATTTATCAAAAATACTTAAAAGGAAAAAATAATGCTGGTAGGCAGTAGAGAAAAGGGGATCATTTTGTTGCTGGTAGAATTGCAAATCTGTGGAATCTTTATGGGAAAAATGTTTGGCAGTACAATGTAACAAAAATACTTGTATCCTTTTACCCAGTAATTCCATTTTTGGAAATATACCTTAAAATTGTTCTTAAAAACAACAAAGCTATCCATTCAGATTTTTATAGCAGCATTAAATATTATCCATATTTTATAGCAGCATATATGTAGATGTAAGATTGGAAATAGTCAAAATGTGTAGTGATGGGGAAATGGTTAAATAATAATATCACCACCTAATACCTATATAGCAATTACTGTGTGCCAGGTATTTTGCTTAGGGCTTTAAAATGATCTCATTTTATCTTCACAACAACTCTGATAAGGAGTTATCCCCATTTTACAGAAGATGAAACTAAGGCAGACAGACATTACACTTGCCCAGGGTCACCCAGCTAATAAGTGCCTGAAGCTGGTTTTAAACTCAAGTTGTCCTGACTCTAGTCTTAGCAATCTATCTGCCCCATCTAGCTGGTATATAAGATAATGTGTGTGGAGAGTGTAAATATAATTTCAGTACATGACATTTTTGACCTGCTTTACCAATCTCAGACAACCAAATGTGACTCAGATAAATACATTCAGTAGTGAGAGAGAAGGTCAGATACTTTTTGCCCTTGCTTAGGTGGAAGGAAGCTGGTGTAGCTGAAGCTTCAAGTACCCCCTGGCAGCTTGTTCAGATACCACATCAACAGCCATCATTCTAAGTCATGTGGCTCAGTCTAAGTAAAGTGAGTCATACAGAATTCAAACTTCTTTTGTTCATCCAGCATTAAATGTAGAGGGGCTGTTTTGTGCAAATATATATATATATATACACATACATATATATATATATATAATAAAAAATAAAATAAATTGAAAAAGATCTTTATGAAATAACATGAGAGGAGAAAAAAGCCCCAGAAGAACACAAAACACATTAACCATGGTCATGTAAGAGTTAAAATGAATAAATGGATCTTGAGGGATACTTAGAGACTGTGATTTTAAAGGTAGCTTTATTCTTTTTATGCATTTAGAGGAAATAATTTAAATGTAAATAGTTACTAAATACATTAATTGGACATATTTAATGGACATTAAAGGACTTTTTCAAATTCTCCTGGCTTCCAGAATGGTGCCAGTGGAATTGCACCTGCCATCTCTCACCCTCACAAGTGACCAGCCTATTTTCTCTTCCTATCATGTTTTTCTTGACATCTCCTTCCACCTCCTTGTATTACTGATAGCCAAGGAAGTGATACAAATATAATTATCCATTCCCCCATGGATAAATGATCAAAAGACAATAAAATGACTCTAAAAAGAATTGCAAAATATTAACAGCCATCTGAAAGACTGCTCCAAATCACCAAGAAGAAAAAAAGCAAAAGAACTCATAGGTTTCTAGCAAATTCACAGAGCTTATATAAGACGGAAATAGTCAATATTTCAAGAGTTGTAGGAAAAGGGGCCCACTGCTGCAATGTTGCTGAGTTGGTCTCACTGCTGGAAAGCATTTTGAATTGTGATGGGGTGGGACGGACAATAAGGAATGGAGAAGGGAGGTAAGCATTCAAAGATCACAAATTGGGCAGTTTATTACAAGCAGGGATGCAAACACATGTGGCTCCTTCAGACACAATGACAATGTGGTTCAGGTACACAGCAGATGCGGACATCCATAACATTCATATACCATAACTTAGTCAGCCATTCACTTTCCAGTTTCTTGCCAAATAGTATGCTTTTAAGTCTAAAAAAGGGGGGGGGGGAATCAGCATACATGGACAAATTCTACAAATGTGCAACACTTGGGGAGTCGCCACCTCCATAAAGGAGTAGTTTAGGGTCATCTCTCATATCTCTTCCTTTGAGTCATATTTGATTTTTGTAATTTTGCTACATTTAGTTCTGATACTTGTGTTTTCCATTTACATTGTTGTAGTCATTGTGGATTTAGTTTTCTTGCTTTCTATGTTTTTTTTGTATTCCATATTCATCATTTTTAAGCAGATTAATATTCTATCACTTTCACGTACCACTGTTGTTTAACCAATTTACACTAGATGGGAATTATTTCCAATTATTTATTACCAGAAAAAAATGCATGTGTATTTGTATGTATACACACACACACATTCATATGTATATACATGTGTGAGTATTGGAGTATATTCCTAATTGTGGAATCCCTGGATTAAAAGGTTTGGGCACTTTAGTCATTTTGCCTGATTCCAAAGTGCTTCCCAAAATGGCGGTTGATTAATGAATGAGTTTATTATTTAAAGCAGCTTCTCCACACTTGTCAAGTCAAATGACTTGATCTTCCAGCTTAGTAATTACCTTCTCACAAAAGGAACCATTCTTGGTGTGGGAATGGGCTGGTTTTGATAAAACCATGTTTTTTGATCCTTGACATTTACTAACCATCTCTTGAATCCTGTATTCTACAATTTTGCCAGGGATCAAAGGCAAGCTCACTACATGGTTATTTACAATCCACTGACACAATGATTAATGCATATTATAAAAAGAATTGGTAGAAACTCTGCTGCAGACTAGAGAAAGTTAGTACCTACAAATAACTAGAAAGATACGACAACTTTGTTGCTCTCTGTATAAGAAGCTTGCTATTTTCCACAGACAGACTCTGTGCTTCTTGAGTGACGGGCTGATTTCCACATGGCTTAGAAATTATGCATAGATATTAGCAATATCTAATCAAAAACATAGTTCTTAAGTTTCAAGGGGTCAGTGATTTGGGGTGATTGTGGGCAACGGGTTCAAGCTGTCCAACCAGATTGGTATGATTTATTGGTGGGGTTCTCCCGGGCATTTGGGGGGTCTATCCATTCTATGACCTCAAACTTTTATGTCTCAATCATACATGTTCTTAGGTCAGCTGTTCCTCAGGTAAAGGTCACTCCCTCAGTTTCCATTTCTTTGCCACTTGCAAAATGAGTTGCCACAAGTATTTTTGTATTTTGGGGTAAGGCATCTCAGAAGCAGAGTTTGAACTCAGCTCTTTCTGACCCCACAAAGTCAGCCTTATCTCTCCTTATGCATGGGGAGGAGGAAGAAAGAGAAGGGAAACCTGTTCAGTCCATGGGTGACTGTTCCCTCGTTTCACTCATATTTCACGTGAAAGTAGCAGATGACAGGGAGGACTCCCATCCCCTGAGCCTCAAAGCCATCCCTTTGCACTTGGTTTTCTTTTCCCTCTGAAGAAACAAGCCAGGAGCTGGCACTCACAGTAAATTTTGTTCTAATTGCAGAAGCGGGAACCACTTTTCTTACTGGTGTGTTATCACGTTTGCTCTCTCCCAGGGTGTAAGGGCTTTGAAAGTTAGTTAAGAAAGGAAGCGATTTAGCCTTGGCATCATTCACAGGATTTATTTTGTACCTAAGAAAACAGACTGAATGAGGTTTATTTAATGTTAGAGACATTCCATTCAGAGGAGGGACCAGCTTGGTTTGGCCTGGCCTGGGAGGACAGATCTAAGACAAAAGGAACGGGGTTCCCTTCTGATTCTCCTTCCACACTGGTTCCCTTTTCTGTCTTTGTACAACCACCTCAACAGTCCAGGATGGACAGTGGGAAGAGCCGCTGGCTCTGCCACTAACTGGTCCCCTGTGCCAGCTGCCTGTGGCGTCCTTATTCCTAAAGTGACCGTTTGGACTCCAGCCCCAAACCCAAGATCCTAGCTGGGCCTCCTGCCTTCAGGCCCTTCCCCTTCAGTCCATCCTTCAGGGGATCTTCCCAAAGTGCACATCTGCAAAATTCCTGACCCTGCTCAAGAAAATTCAGTGGCTCCCTTCTCCCTCCGGCAGGAAAGCCATCCTCAGTCTGGCCCCAGCCTCTCCTACACCTCACACACCTGGGTTCTAGTCAAATTGTCCAACTTGCCATTCCACATCCCCTCTCCCAGACTAGAAGTAGCTGGCCCACCTGTGCCTAAAAGGGGCTCCTTGCTCACTGGAAATGCTTTTGCTGCCCTCCCCCTACCTTCTTCCTACTGCCCCAAACTTTATTTTGTAGATATTCCGTATTCATTTATCTGTGTAGGTAGCTCCAGAAGGCAGGGGCCCTTTCATATCTGCCTTTGTGTCCCCGGCATGGTACCCCCAACACAACAGGCACTTGGCAAAGGGTTATTTGATTGAACTGGCTCAGAGTGTCAAAGGATAAGGAAAGGCAATCAGAACTGACCCAAAGGTTCTCCCTTTCCCCAGAAGTCTTAAAACTTTGTGGGGTCAGAGGCAAAGCTATGGACAGGGAGGATACCCTGCTGGATGGAATGTTGGACAAACTGGGGTCAAGAAGACCTGAATTCAAATCCAGCTGGCTCTGTGACCTTGGGCAGGACATCTCCAAACTCAGAAGGATGCTGTGAGGTTCAAATGCATGTAAAGAACTGGACAAATGTCAGAGTGTGATATTAATGCAAATTATTATCACCATCACAGTAAATGATGTTTATCAGTTGCTATAACTGAAAATTTCACCCCCCCTCGGTTGGACTTGGTGAAAGCAGACACATTCACTGCCCAGGCCCTTGCACAGCTCTTTCCCTGCTCAGATGAATGTTCCAGAGTGTGTGCTCCCCTGGCTTACATTTTGAGGATTTTCCTCCAACGTGAGGAATCTTGGGAGGACTTAAATAGAAAAGCATCTATTTATTCAGTTTTGAGGGCCTAAAATGATTTACTCTGGAAGTCTGAATCGGGTTGCTGCTAATGAGCCAGCCGGTGCTGAAATGGGAATCTGCAGGCTCTTGTTCAGGGCTTTCTAGGGTGCCAAGCTCTGGCTAACACTGCATGGGGGAAAGCACTTAGACTCTAAGTCTGGAAGCCAGGGTTCTAGGCCTGGGCCATTGGTCCCCCATTGTGTGGCCCGGAGGAAGTCATTCTCCCTGGGCTGTGATCATTCTCAGCTGGTGAGATGAGATGAGGGCATCATGATGCAAGAGTGGTAAGCTCTTTTAGAACCATAGTTATATATTGTTACTGAATACTGTTTTAAGCTTTACTGCCAATGAGTATTTGTGTGGTTTTACTGCATGTGCATCTTAGAATTTCTGTTTTCATATAGGAAATAAAGAACTGTCCAAAACCTGAAAAAAAAAAGTGATAAGTTCTCTTTACAATCTACAAAGCACTTCTCCCTTCCAGCTTTCTGGCTCAAGACCTGCAGTAACTGGGCATGACTCTAAGGTAAACAGGATTCTGGATGTACAATATTGCAGACAGTGTCCAGCTTTCTGGCTCAAAACCCGCAGTAACTGGGCATGACTCTAAGGTAAACAGGATTCTAGATGAACAACACTGCAGCCTCACTGTGTCCATCCCTGAGAAGCGGTATCTCCTCTTAAGAATGAAGAGCCAGACTCACAAGTTAAGGGACTTGCCTTAACTTATAGTCCCTGAGACACAAACTTAGGGTCCCCAAAGTGCCCCCCAGCTTCAGTGGGCCCCACCAGTACTACACTGGCATATCTATTCCTGGCTCAGCCATTTGGTGAATGTGAGGAAGACGCCACTTTTCTCTGACCCTAAGGTATCATCTCTGTAACATGAAGATCCAGCTTCTAGAACCTTTCTGGTTCTAACATTCTATGGCCCACTTAGTTCTTTTCTGCCTCCCCCATACCCCTGTTTTGAGGAGTGTCCAGTATATGAGGCTGAATTGGAACTCAAGTCCTCTTGATTCCAGGGGCAGTGTCTTTATCCACTGCACCTCCTGGCTGCCTCCATAGGCAGTGTTAAAGGTGGGGAATTGAACACTCTTGACCCCTTTGAAAGAAGTCCTGGGGTACTGAGACAGAAAAAAAGTAGAAACCCTTCTGGTTCTCCAAAATATCACTGAAAATATGACCCAGAAGTATAGAAATCTATCTTAAACTTCAGGAAAATAGGAGGGGAATGGAATACAGGAAAGGGAGAGGGTGATAAAAAGGAGGGCATACTCGGGGAAGGAATGGTCAATAGCAAAATACTTTTGAAAACAGAGTGAAAGGAGAGAATAAAATAAATGGGGGGGGGAAGAGTTAGAAATAGTTGTATTCTTTTTTGTATTGTAATTGTATACTTTTTTAAAAGTAATTATTTTTACAAAAGAATTTTTAAGCAAGTTTTTCTGATAAGGTCTCATTTATCAAACAGAGGGAACTGAGTCAAACCATGCCTTAACTGATAATCAAAATATATGATCTATACCCAAAGAGCTATAAATTCATGCATATTCTTTGACCTAACAATACCACTACTAGGTATGAATCCCCAAAAAAAAGATTTTTAAAAAAAGGAAAAGTACCTATATATACAAAATTATTTACAGCAGCTCTCTTCTCAGGGCAAAAAAAACCAATGGAAATTGAGGGGATGTTGATCAATTGGGGAATGGGTGAATAAATTACAGTATATGATTATGATGGAATATTATTGTTCTGTGGGAAATAGTGAACAGGATGCTCTCAGAAAAAACCTGGTAAGTCCTCCACGAATTCAAGCAAAATGAAATGTACTTTCAGTGTACAAAGTAACAGCAATGTTCTGGGATGATCCACTGTGAATGACTTTACTATTTTCAGCAGTAATCAATGATCCACAACCACTCTGAAGGACTTTGGATGAAAAATCCTATCCATACCTGGAGAAAGAACTGATTGTGTAGAATACAGATTGAAACATATTCTCTCTCTCTCTCTCTTTCTCTCACTCTGTCACAAATCTCGAGGGATTTTTTTTAGGGTGGGAGATCTATGTTTTCTTTCACAACATGACTTTTATGGAAATGTCTTGCATAATTTCACATGTAATTTCTTAATGGAGGCTAGGATGGGGATAAGGGAGAGAATCTGGAACTCAAAAGTTTTAAAAATCGATGTTAAAAAATTGTTTTAAATGTAATTGGGGAAAAGTATTGAATAAATTTATAAAGGAGGGAAAAAAAAGAAAATATGATCCAGAAGTGGGAACTGGGGTAATGTTGCTGGTGAGACATATATGTAAAACTAAGCCCCTAACATAGAAGATAGAGAAGCACTGGAGACCCTGAGATAAATTAATTTTCCCTCTGCCCAACCTCAAAGAAACAGGAACAATATGGAAATACAAAATACAAAAAACATACCCAGCCACTTCAAAATCTAACCTTGAATCAGAAGCTCTTACCCTAGCAAATATCCCCCTATCCTAACCCAGGCTCCCAAACGAGCTGGCCATAGTCCTAATACCACAATCAGATCTTCCTGGGTTTAACTCAAGGCTTGAAAACCTGAAGTGGCTGCCACTCTTGAACAGGGAATCCATTTTCACTCTGCTTCTGGGTGAATAGAGGTATCAGGAAGGCTTGAGGATGGACTAGACAAGATCTTTGCGTGCCCAAGCTGAGTTTGAAAATGGGGCAGCATTGGGAAATGTGCACGTACATTCACATGCATAACTATCTAACCTCAGTTTTGTATCCTCCTTGTAACATGGACAGTTTATTTAATCCAGGGTGATAATGTTGGAGACAGAGTGTGATGAGGTATCCTTTGCAAACCTTAGATCCTGGGTAAATGTGAGATATTATTGGGAGGGTCTTTTAAAAACAAACAAAATGGGCCTGCGATTTCATCTGCCTAGGGGGCAACTTAGAGAGAAAACTCCTAAAGGCGCCGACTCAGAAATGAAGAGCCTCTATTGGCTTTTCTACAATCTCTATTAATATGAGAAGGAAGCGTGGAGCAGTGGATAGACTGCTTGGAGTTGTGAGACCTGAGTTTTGTGCCCCCATTCAGGAAGACCTGATTTCAGCTCCATCTGATGTTTTAGGGATTTTGTTGTGCTTGCATCACCCAGTTAGGTCATGTAAGATCTACGCCAAAGCAGACAGAGCCTGATGAAAAACCTTCCTTCTCTAGCATGGACTTCAGTAGAACTGGGAGTTTTTGATGCTTTCCTGGAATACCAGCATCCTGTTACACTTTCTTTTACAGTTTTGCTAAAAGCTGATTGGTTCAGAACTATTATTTGCTGATTCATACCCCTAAACGAAACAAAACCCTGCACATTCAGCAAACCCATTGTGTCACTTCCCCTTGGACAGAGGGTTCACGAGTTGGATGGATACCAAAAACAAATCCTCCCAGGCAGGGGATTCTAGATGGAGCACAAACGGGAGTTGTAATCTTGTCTAAGGATATAAGCCCCCAAGAGCACAACACTATACCAAGCTATTAACAGGCAGTCAGCCACCTCATGGATACATGGACACTGTGTGGAAGGCTTTGTAGTTGCAGTCAGAAGCCCAGCCAGAATGGGGACCAGCCTCTGAAAGGTACAATCAGCCTTAATCAACAGAGTGGTGAGTTTGACCTCCTTCTTTGGCTACTGGACTGACCCAGCTGTTCCTTTGCAGGCTTGGTCGGACGATCACACTGGAAATCACTTTAAAGGTCACCTAGCCCTGCCTACCCACGGGTGAGGAAATAGAGGTCACAGAGGGAAAATGGACTTGCCCAAAATTACACAGGAAGTGGCAGTCAGGATCTGAAATTAGGTCCCTGGCTTCCAAATCTTAGCATTCTTTCCTTTTTTTTTTTTTTTTTTTTTTTTAAAAAACAGAAAAGGCATAAGAGGAATTTGGGGACTTCTCATTTCTATGGCTCACTGCCCCTACCCAATGTCCCTTCAAACACCCGTGTTCCCAAGGCTCAAGTTGTAGTTTTATTCTCAGCTTAGTGAAAACAGAACTTGTAACCAACACCAGAGGAGCTAACAATGACTTCTAGTAAAGCCTTGGGTAGGACTCCAGTCCTAGGCAGCTAGGTGGCACAGCGGATAGAGTGCCAGGCAAAGAGTCAGGAAGACTCATCTTCTTGAGTTCAAATCCAGGCTCCCTGACCCCGGGCAAGTCCCTTCACTCCGTCTGCCTCAGTTTCCTCATCTGTAAAATGAGTTGGAGAAGGAAACGGCCAAGAAAACCCCAAATGGGGCCATGAAGGGTCACCATAACTGAAGAACAAGATTTTAACAGAAGCATTGGTTCCATTTTTTCCTGTGCATCAATGCCCACCTCCCCAGAGTGTCTGCCCCATATTTTTGCCTCCAGTAATTCTGTTCTCTGTGGGTTAGCATCCTCTACCTCCGCCATTGCTTCCCTGAAGCTCTCTTTCTGTGGGGGTGTGGCCCTTGTTTTGCCCCCGGTGTTTAATTCCCTAGCCCCATGCCAACGTGCAGCATCATTCGCATCCTCAGATCTGCGGATGCCCACCCAGCAGCTCTGATCTTGCTCACACCCTCTTCCTACCTCTCAGCTATGGTGACACCTGCTCTACACCAGCTTATATGAACTCCTTTCCCATATGCTTTCACCAGCAGATGGCGCTCACTCCCTTTCCTAGGGGACCAGCCTGCTGTGGGACAAGCCTCAGTGGTTGTTTTGTTTCTAAAACTCAAAAAGTCCCACTCTCAAACTTCTACACACATTATTATTAAGTTTTCTTTTACATAGGATCTTCACAGCCTCAAACAGCAGATTTCTGGAAAGGGAGCCGGATATAAGGGCCACTCCTTCCCCATACATGCCAGCTAGTGTGCTAGTAAATGTTTAACAACCAGCCCCTTCCCCGGGGAGCAAAACACCCTTTAAATTTAACCTGCACCGCTACCATTTCCCCATCACTTCAGGCTAAACAAAACAACGGCGCTCCTATTTGCAGTTTGCTGACGGGAGGTGTGAGTGCTCACGCTGAAAAGGTCAGACCTGGCTCCCGCACTGCTCGCTCCATGGCTTCCCGGCTTTTAAGTCCCGCCTTCAAGCCCTCGCCGGTCTCTGGGATCCGGGAGGTCCCTGGGCGCCCTCTCCCCCTTCTGCTCTGCCTGCTTCCCCGGGGGTGGCTGGGCTGAGTTATTCATGCTCCCAAGACTTCGTCCCAGAGCCCGGAGGAGGATGCTGGGAAGGGGATTCCAGGCTGGAGACTAGCGTCCCTCAGCCGGGGCCCAGCCCAGCCAGTCCACCTGGGGAGGGCACCTGACCGCCCCCAGCCCCCAGCCCCAGCGTGGGCGTAGTAAGGATCGGCCTGATCTCAGCGATGGGCGAGGTGAGGGTGGTTCCGGCTCCGGCGTGGGCGGGGTGAGGGTGGTCCCGGCCCCGGGTGAACCGGGTAAGGGTCTCCCTCCCGCCTTGGCCCAGGGCGCTCCGAGCCCCGCAGCGGCAGAGCGCACTTCCTCGTCCAGCGAGCGCGGGGTGGAGCGAAGGTGGGGAGCGGCGGGCGACGGGCACCGCGGTTGGACGGGCGTGGCTCCCGGGGTCACCTGGCGCCGCCAGGTGCCCTACCCCGCCGGCTGCCGCGGCGGCCCTTCTTCCACGTTCTTCCCGGAGAGCCCCCTCCGAGACGTCCCAACTTTCCCGAGGTGAGCACCGTCGGCAGCACCCCCAGGACCCTAAACCCGGCTTGCCTGCGTCAGTACAGGGGAGGGGTTGCAGGCGCGGGAGTCCCACACGTCTTCCTGTTCGATGAGTGGGGGCCACCAGTGGCTGGGACTCAGAGGGGCAGAGGGGGGCTTCTCCCCACTCTCAGCCCTCAAATGGGGTGGAGGAGCCTCGGCGCCGCACCTGGCTGTGGGAGTGGGGGAGCCTCGGCGCCGCACCTGGCTGTGGGAGTGGGGGGAGCCTCGGCGCCGCCTGACTGGGGGGGGGGAGTCCCGCCGAGATCGCCGTGGGCTTGTCTGCGCGCTCCCTTGTTGTTCCTGTTGTTCTTGCCTGCCTCGGGAGTCCCCACGCGTGCGCCCGCCCTCTCCCGTGCGCCCTGAGCGTCCCCACCTGTTGCTCCATCGAGGACCTCGGCCGCTGCTTTGTTTTAGGGGTTCCTAGGAACTGCTCCCATCCCTTCTCTCTGCGGGCCTGGCAGCCCCCGCCGGCTGATCCCCGGAGGAGAACCGTCCAACGGTCGGAAAGAGGGGACGGGCCTGGGCGCCCCCTGCCCCTTTTTTGTTTTCCCGGGGGCTGGTCGGGGGCGAGGGCGGCTGCTGTCACACTTTTCCAAGAGAGGCTGCCGGGGCCCAGGAGTTCGCCAGCGAGGGTGGAGGCTGCCCAGCCGGGGCTTCTCGTTTCAGGGTTTTGCAAACGCTGAGGGGGAGCTAGGGGCCATGGGATTGGCGGACCCAAGCCATCACCCTTTCCCCTGCTTTCCCTTCCTCCCCCCTCCTCCCCCTCGAGGGTAGAGTCACCTGAGAACCGGTACAGGTTAAATTGTTTCTTTGGTGTTTAAAAAAAAAATCTTTGAGCTGGCTGCTGACTTGGGGGTGCTGTAGAGTGGACTTGGTCAGGACGGGACTGGAGTAGATAAGATCGCCTCTGTGGCTCGGGCATTCTGGGCAGGGAGGAAGGGCCTTCTCCCTCAGCCGAGCCCTCCAGGCCCCTTCCCACGCTGGGGTCCTGTAATTGGTTTTCACTGGTCGCGGAAGACCTCCCAAGATGGACAGCTTGGGGAGGGAGGTGACTGCCAGAGTCCCGGGTGCGCTCCTCCAAGGCTTCCCTAGAGCATTCCCGAATTTTCCATTTTTCCTGAGTAGTATTTGAATACGCTCCCCTTGGCTCAGCCTCACCCTCTTATTTCACCTGGGTCACTGAATTTACCTAAATCGCCTTTCCCTTGGGAAGTGGCCAAGCTCCTTAGTTATACATTTTAATACTGGAGAGAATTCAAGATTTCTGCCCCCTCCTCCCCCCAGGAAGAGAGACCTTATTTGTACTTGTTGGCTGTGCTGCTGAGTGCTTTTGGGGTCAGAGAGTATGAACATATATTAAATGGCCAGGAAGCAGAATTATTTAAAAAAAAAAAATCTCCTTCACTTCATTATCTGCACTTTTTGGTTAACCACACCATTGTACACCTACCTGAAGGCTTCTGGTGCGGCTTTCTGCTAAAGATTCACTTTGGGGGGTAAGGAGGTAAAACCGTTTTGCTAGCCAAGATCCCTAATTAATCCCGGCTCTGATTTAAAGGCTTGGGAAGACCAGCTGGGCAGGAGATTTGGAGCAATGAATGATTCCTGCTGGAGAGGCGCCTCCAGTGCGGCAAAGACCCCCCGGAAGGGCACTGAGAGCTTGGAGCGGGGCTTCCCCCTCCTAATAATTTCCTATTTATCTTGAATCTAGCTAGTTTTGTGTATAACTGCGCTTTGTGTCCCTCCACCATTAGATTATAAGCTCCAGGAAGGGAAGAAATTGCCTTTTGCATTTGTGCTATGTCTCTTGATTGCTTGCCCCCCTCCATTTAAAGAGAAGGCAGTACCAAGGGCAGCGGTGGGTTCCTGCTGTTTGGGTTTGACCAAGCTGGCGGACAGGTAATGGTGTCCAGAGCTTGTGTTTTTATAATCAGACACCGGGTGTTTTGTGCCTGCTGTATAAGTGCTAGAGGCTGTGCTAGGAGCTTCTGGGACCTCCAGGACCTGATATTCTTATTGTGAGACACAACCTGTCTGCTTGCAAATGTGAACAAAGGAAGGGGAGATTGAATATCTCCAAAGTATTTCCCTACTTGCTCTATACATGATTCCCTAAGTGGTGCTTTGTCTGTAGAAGAATGGAGAACCAACATCTGGAAAGCAGCTGGAAGATGGCATTTGACCATTCATTCATTCATTGTTGAGCTCTGAGGTGTCTCAGTGTGGGAACTCCCTTCATCACTGCAGAGAGGAAGCTGTGAGTTAGCCCATTAATTACAAGCTCTTCAATTGGGGGGTTCTGACAAATGGAGTGACATCAGAGCCAGAATTTGAACTCAGAGCCGGGTTCCTTCACACTCTCTGCCTCTGTTCAGGCCATAACTAGTTAAAAGAAGCAGCATAAGTTTTCTTTGTATTGATAAAAGTATGCAGCTGTGTGATGGGCTTGATGGTCAAATCCCTGGATGATAAAAAATGCAAACTAACTTTATCTGCATCTTAACTGAGTAATAGTGTTCCTTGTTTGAGGATCTGTGACTTCATTGCTTTCCAGTGACCAGCAGTGCTGCTCATGACCCATCTGTGCCTGCCAGTCCTGCTCAGCTCTTGTCCACGTCCTCCCAGAGAACCACTGGCCCGCAGTGGTCGCGGGAGTCCGCCTTGTGTGATAAGAAAAATGCATTTCACTGTTAAGCATTTTTTGCCACAACTTCCCAGTTCCCTAGTAAAACCATCACCAAAAAAAAAAAAGTTCTCCCACTTTTTCATTCATTTCTATTCTTTTGCCTTTTCTGTGGGAATACTTCATTCTGTTTTAGCAATCCATCTGAGGGCTCTTCAGTGCACGGATAGTTTTGCAAGAGAATAATCCTTCCATTTCCCCCCTTTTTTATTGTTCTTAAGATAATCCTGCTTAGTTGAGTCTCTCATTAAGCTTAAAAGTATTTTTTTCTTTTATTTCTTACTTCTGTTATATTTACCAATCCCCCTCCCTCCTCTTCCTAAAGACTCATCTCTTTTAACTGGAAGGAAGGAAGGAAGAACAGAAGGGAGGGCAGAGAAACAGTTCAACAAGATGGATCAATGTATTGAAAAAGGGGATCATTGCCAAGCTTTCTTTAAACTTTTATTTTTTTAAATCTTCACCTGCTTGTTTTTTCCATGAGTTAATCCCCTTGGTCTCTATTGGTTTCCTTAAGATAAGGATTGATTTGAATCAGAATCACAGTGGTCTGTGTTCATATCCTTTCTTTAGTCCATATCCCATTTGTCATTGTCACTGTGACATTTGAATAGGTCACTATGGAGTTACCTTTGTTGTCTGCTCTACCTTTTTCCTCATTTGCATCCTAAGGTGTTGTTTCTGGAGGAGATGAATTGATGTTTACCTTCATCAGCCTGGGGATGGTAGAATTAGGCTCTCTGGGGCATTGGTAGCTAATAAACGTTTTATGCAATTAAAAAAAGTGCTTCCACCTAGAGACTCAGCATGTAACATTTTCTCCTGCTCTCATTATCGAGGCTTAGATTTTTAATTGTTAACTACATGAGAAGAGAGAGAGAGGTCCATAGAGGGAGAGTTCCTTATGATATGGAATCATATGGCTAATTCTTATAGAACCTGCACCTTGTGTCCCTTAAGAAATCTTCATTTATCCTGCTCTCATTAGTGAGAATTGCAGGTGTCATCATTATTATTGCCCCTATTTCACAGAGCAGGAAACTGAGGTTCAGACAGCTTAAATGGTTTACACAGCTGGTAAGAGGCAGAAGCCAGATTTGGAACAATAACGTTGGAACTGGCTTTGAGTCCAAGTTCCTTCTGGTTTTTATCGTATCGTGTCAGTCTACCTCTGTAAAGGAATCTCACCTGTGCCAAATCCTGCAACTGATGGAACATATACAACCATCATGGACCCAGAAATTCTGAACCCCCCTAAAAGGGGAGTAGAGGGTGTAGCTATTCCAGTTGTTGAGGTGAACCCGGTGAAACGTCCCCTCCAACTTAGTTTAAAAGGGTTTAAAGAAGCTAAGAAGGTTGGTTTGTTAATTAGCACATCAGAATAGTCAGCTAATATTATTGGCTGAAAAAATCAAGGTATTATTGGTTTTCTTTATTTGCCCGAGTTTTCTTCAACTATGAAATGAGAATTGCAACCGGACCTACCTCCCTAGGTTATTTCAAATGAACTAAAAATGGTAAATAAATAAATAAAAATAAATAAATAAGAAAATAAAATGTTTTGCACAGTGACTCGAATATAGTAGGTGATTAATAAAAGCTCATTTCCTTCCTTCTTTCTCTTCTTACCCCAGTTGAGGCAAAAACAAGAAGCAAACAGCCAGTAAGTATCTGAAGCTATACTCAGAGGCTCTATGCTGCCTTTAAGCAAGCAGGGCCTGCCCTCATGGAGCTTACATTCTATGGTAGAGACAACGTGCACATGTATACACAAAATAAATGCACAATAATTTGGGGTTGGGAGCTAAGGGGGAATGGTTCAGAAGAAGCTTCAAGTAGGAGATGGATTGGTAGGAGCCTTGAAGGATGGAGTCAGAGATTCTAAGAGGGGAGAGATAAAGAGGGAACGTTTCAGACCTGGGGATTTTTGTGCAAATGGACCAGGAAGAAGGCTCATTTGGCTGGATCAGAGGGTGGATAAAGGGCCATGCTCATTATTAATAAGGCTGAAACACAAGTGACTAATGCGGAACAATGAGACTGTTATAGGAGAAATACAAAACTAGTATAATGCCCTCTGATAAGGGAAGATTTATCAACTGTCTAGACCCCCTCCTCCTTAATCCTTACTACTTTAGAGCCCACAGCCTCAGACACTGGGTGACCCAAGTCACTTAACATCTTTGGGCCTCAATTTCCCCATCTGTAAAATGGGATAATAATAGCTCCTACCTTTCAGGGCTGTTGTGAGGATCAAATGAGAATAATTGTAAAGTACTTAGCCTAGTGTCTGGCACACAGTAATGTTAGCAATAATAATAATCTGCTGCCTTCACTTTTTTCCTCCTGGATATTCTTTCTCTCTAGGTTTCCCCGATCCTATTTCCTACTGATACTCCTTTTAATTTGGGGTGTACTCTTATTTGAGTCCTTTTTCTTCTTCTAGGGATATGTTGACAGATGTTTAATAGGCTCTCTTGGGGGAGGGGGAAGTGCCACCACATACTTTCAAGTTCATTATTAACATTTTCTCTGTCACTTTCAAAACTAGACAGTCAACAGAACAATAAATTAAATCCTGATTTAGGGCTTGCTGATTTTCAAGCTATAAATGCCCCTATTGAAAATTTAATAATCAGCCCTTGGGAGTGGGTATGAGTTGCTTCTAGCATCCTGTCCCTTAGTAACCTCATCAGCCCCCAATGGGTTCAATGACCTGGTTCCCAGACCTGGCTTTTCAGTCTTTCTCCCCAGTCCTGTATTAATTACCAACCACCTATTGGACCTTTTCAGTCGGATAGTCCATAGATGCATCAAACCCAACCTTGTCCAAAGCAGAGCTCGCCATCCTTCCCTTCTCCCCCAACTCTTAAACCCAGCCCCTTTCCGAGCTTGCCCATTACTGTTCGATTTTGCTATATAGTCATTCAGGTTGGTGACTTCATTGTCATTCTTGGAATTGTTCCCAGTTGCCAGGTCTTGCCTTTTTTATCTCAGTTTCTTGCCTGTATTCTCCTCTCCCTTCAGGTCCCCATTAATTAGTTCAGGCCTTAATCATCACTTGCCTAACTCTTGCAACCCCTGCTTTTCCTGAAGCACAGGTCTGATTACATCAGAGCTCTGCTCCATAAAACCCAGTGCTCTTTATTAATGCTAATAAAACATGAGCTCCTTTGTCTTTGACCTTTTTCATCCTGGGCCCCCATTGTTGTTCTGCTTGCACATGCACTGTGAAAACCCCAGGCTTTCAGTGAGGGTCAATCATTCACGCCCAGAATATATTCTCCCTTCTACTTTGCTTCTTGGAAACTGGTTTCCTTCCAGGCTCAATGCTCAAGTCCCACCTTTTTCATTAAAGCCCTTTCTGATTTCCCAGCTGCCGGTGCAATCCCTCTCCAAATTACCTTGTATTCACTTTGTACATGCTATTTAAATTATATATATATATGTATGTATGTGAGTGTGTGTATATATATGCATGTTTATACTCCTGTATATGGTTATACATCCATACTGTTTCCTCCATTAGAATGTAAGCCCTTTGGGGGCAAGAAGCACCTTTGGGTCCCCAGCACCCAACTGAGTGCCTGGTACATAGGAAGCCCTATCTCAATGCATATTGATTGAGTGATCAAGGAAGACTTCGTAAAGAGATGATATTTGAGCTGAACTTGAAAGCATGGGAGGAGGAGGGAGAGAAGGAGAACGTGATGGTGAATTCTTGAATTCTTTCTCATTAATGGCAGTGGTCACCGTTGCAGACTTCCCTTCTCAGATTGACAGCCCGTTGCCTCTCTGATAGAACATCAGCTCTGTTTGACTTTTATAACTCTGGGTAACTTGGCCCCGACTTAGCTTTCTAGCCCCCATCATCAGTAATGCCGCTTCTGGCACTCCATGATCCAGCCACACTTGACGTCATTTTGTAAGCTGGCTTTGTTGGAGAGAGAGTGGCTTTGAAGCAAGGAGACCAGTCAGGCAATATTAGGGTGGGCAAGAAGCACTACAGATCTGTGTCAGAGAGTAGCGGAGGAAGGGGTGCAAGGGGTATTATATAGAGAGCATTAACCGTGTGGTAACTAACTACATGGGAGGAATGAACAGAATGTTATATGTTAATATGTGATAATTATTACCCCATGAGATAGAATGATGATGATAATAATCATAGCTAGCATTTATATAGCACCTTCTGTTTGCCAGGGACTCTGGTAAACTTTTTTTTCTTTTTAAAAAATTATTTATTCAATATTTTCTCTCTTACATTCAAAACAACTTTTTACATTTTTTTAATTAAAGATTTTTATTTACAAAACATATGCATGGGTAATTTTTCAACACTGACCCTTGCAAAAGCTTGTATTCCAAAATTTCCCCTCTTATCCCCCCATCCCTGTCGGGTAATCCAATACATGTTAAATATGTTACAATATATGTTAATTCCAATATAAATATACATGTTTATACAGTTATCTTGCCAGACTCTTTTTACAAGTATTATCTCATTTGATCCTTGCAAAAACTCTGCAAGGTAGATGCTATTATTATGTCCATTTGACAAATGAGGAAATTGAGGAATACAGAGGTGATGACCTTAAGATCCACAGGCTGGATTTGAACTGTTTTCCCTGACTTCAGGCCCAGTGTTCTCTGCACTCTAGTATCTCTGTAGATCTTTGGACTTGATGACAACACAAATTCAAATCCTACCTCAGACATTTACTGTGTGATCCTGGGCAAGGTTGCCTCAGTTTGCTCATCTGTAAAATAGGGAAAGTAATAGCATCTACCGCCCAGGGTTGTTGTGAGGATCAAATGAGATATTACATGTTAGGAGCTTTAAGCCCTTAAAATGTAAGGGGATATGATGGGAAAGCCAGATAGTCCCTGCCCCCCTTGAGCTTACTTTCCGATGGGAGACATAACATGGCAGATTTTGGCTGTAAATCCTGTGGAAGTGTTCTGTGGTCCTTAGGGACAGCAGCAAAGCTTAATCCTATCTGTTGAGATATCAAACTATATGAAAGGGCTAAGGCCTGATAAGAATTTTCTTGTTTGGGGCTTCAGTAGCTGCCCTCTTAGGAAGACTGTCTCCAGGCTGCATCTCCCCAAAGGATGCTCCCCAAGTGGAGATGCCTAAAGGCACTGGGCTATAAACCTTGTTATCCCTGAAGGTCTTGGATTTAAGGTCCCGGGAGATCTCCATCAGAAACTGAAGGGAAATGGTGTTTAAGGGGTGGTTTGATTTGGGGTACAAGCACCCCCTGTCTCTCCTCAGTGTTCCAACTAAGCTGTCCTGGTGGATTTGGGGGTATGGCCAGCCCCTTTTCTTATGATTTGCTTTCCTAATTAATGGCTATTAAAGACTGGACCAGACCTAGGACTTGGTGACCTGGAGGGCTCTGCAATATCCAGGACTCTTGTTATCTGTTTATGGCAACTAGTTAGCAGTTGTTGCCAGGGTTGGAGAGGAAGATGGACCTCTTCAGCACAATGATTTCTTCCCTCTAGCTCCAAGGCTACAACTAATAAACATATATCTGGTTTGGGGTTGTGTGTGTTTTTGTTTTAAATATTCTTATTTTACACTTAAATACAGAATAAGAAAAAAAACACATGTTCATAGAAGATCATGAGGGGATTCAATATAAAACAAAAAATTTCTATTTCAAGAAAATATGTTTTATTATACAATATATAACTATATAATAAAGAGTACACACTTTCAAAGCTGCCCAGATTTTTTTTTTTGCTTTCTTGTTGGTTTTCTTTGCTATGTACTTTCTACTTTATTTTTCCCCTCCCTTCCTGCCTGTCCTAAGGAAGGCTACAATTAAGCATGGATATATATCCATAGCTGTCTATAAACATAGACATGTATCCACATAGACACTCATACACATATATATAAGACCATACTATGCTTATTTTACTTATCACCTGTTTCTCTAAAAGTAAAGAATATCCTTCCTTCCAAGTCTTTTCCATGTTTTTTTTAAATCAACCAGCTCATCATTTTCCTACACCACAGCAATATTCCTTTCTGGAGTCAAACAAACAGCATTTTCCTTTGTGGGATCTTTCACATTAATTTTGGTATTTATAATAGAATGCTTTAGTTGCTCAAAAGTTGTCTTTAAAACAATTTGTTTTTCATTATTTCATGGAGGTCTTTCTATGTTTTTCTAAAATCATTGAGCTCATTTCTTTCTTCTCAATAGTACTTTATTTTTCCAAATACATGGAAAGATAGTTTTTAACATTCATTTTTTTAAAACTTTGTATTCCAAATTTTTCTCCTCTCTCCCTCACTTCCTCCCACCCAAGACAGCAAGCAATCTGGTATAGGTTAATTATGTACAATCCTCTTAAACATATTTCCATATTTGTCATGTTGTGCAAGAAAAATCAGATCAAAAGGGGAAAAAATAAACAAAAAAGGTGAAAACACTTTGCCTTGACCCGCATTTAATCTCCATAGTTCTCTCTCTGGATGTGGATGACATTTTCCATCCCAAGTCTATTAGTATTGCCTTAATCATTGCATTGTTGAGAAGAGCCAAGTCCATTATGATTGATCATCACATATTATTGTTGCTATGTACAATGTTCTATTGGTTCTGCTCATTTCACTCAGCATCAGTTTGTGTAGGTTTTTCTGAAAACTATCTGCTCATTTCATATACATATATATATACATATACATATGTGTGTGTATGTATAAGAGAGCGTGTGTATAACATTCCATAATTAGTAATATGTGCCACTTTTGGATTAGCCATTCCCCAATTGAAATCTGCAATTCCTAGTTCGCCACTCCAAAGAAAACAGCTATAAATATATTTAGAACATGTAGGTTCCTTTCCATTTCCCCTAATCATCTTGGGAAACAGACCTAGTACTGGCATTACTGAGTCAAAGGCAGTTTAATATCTCTTTGGCCATAATTCCAAATCTCTCTTCAGAATAGTTGAATAAGCTCATAGGTCCACCACTAATAAATTGAGGTCCCAATTTTTCCATATCCCCTCCAACATTTGTCACTTTTCCTTTCTATCATTTTAGTCAATCTGATAGGTTGTAAAATAGTACTTCATTGTTTTAGTTTGCATGTCTCTAATCAATAATGATTTAGAGTTGCTTCATTTTTTGATTTATTTTTTAATTTCTTTCATTAGAAAACTGCCTGTTTATATCTTTTGACCATTTACGAATTGGGGAAATGACTTGTTTTCTTATAGATTTGACAAAGTTCTTTCATATTTGAGACATGAGACCTTTGTCTGGGAAAACGTCTATACAATCCCCTCCCTCCCTATTTTCTGCTTTCCTTCTGATCTTGGCTACATTTGTTTCATTTGTACAAAAAATTTTAAATTTTATATAATCAAAATGATCCATTTTACATCTCACAATACTATCTCTTTTTTTGTTTTTAAATTGTTCCTCTACCCATAAATCTGATATCTGTGTTCTTCAAATGTTTTTGTAATATCTCTATATCTAGGTCATGTATCTATTCTGACATTGTCTTGGAAAATAATGTAAGATATTAGTTACTATCCAATTTCAGCCAGACTACTTTCCACTTTTCTCAACAACTTTTACCAAATAATGAACTCTTATCCCCCAAAACTTATCTTTACACTTGTCAAACAGTGGGTGATTATATTTATTGGCTACTGTAGATTATATGCTTACTCTGTTCTACTGATCTGTAGGCATACATACATGTTTGTGCATATGCATGGACAGACACATATACATATTAAATGTAATCTGTTTCATATTATTAATTGCCACACATATGTTCAATATAATATATAAAATATATAAAATTTATAGAGTATCCAATGTATGGATTTGAGTCTTAATATAATCTATAGATTTGTGACATGATAGTGCAATGTGTATATGTTTAATACATCTATATAATTAAATATATTAATGTAAGTAATACATAACATGCACATAGTAATTAACATATTAATACAATTATTAATAAAATATAAGTATGTATGTGTATTAGTATCTTGAGGGAGGAAAAAAAAATCAAAGTGAGCGCCAAGGTTTGGAACACAGAGGGCTGGCTCTGGGTAGTGCCAGGGATTGGAGAAAGGGATGAGCAGGGTTTGATTTGAGAGAGATGGCTTTGGGTCTTCTCTGGGGTTTGAAATGTAAGCGCTGCTGGCAGTTTGAGAGCTGGGGCTGAAGGTCTGATAGAGATAAAGCTGGAATGGGAGTGTCCGGTGAAGGTGTGAAAGTGGGCAAGATTAGCAGCATTCTCTCAGGGAAAGCCAGACTTGACCAAGTAGATGGTCCAAACCCTTTTCAAGAAGTGTTATGGTGGGGGGCAGCTAGATGGGGCAGTGGATAGAGCACCAGCCCTGAAGTCAGGAGGACCTGAGTTCAAATTTGGTCTCAGACACTTAACACTTCCTAGCTGTGTGATCCTGGGCAAGTCACTTAACCCCAATTGCCTCAGCAAAAAAAAAAAAAAAAAAAAGTGTCATGGTGAAAGAGAGGGGAGAAGGCCTTCAGCTGGCTAAGGTCTTGGGGTCAAGGCTTTAAGGGTTTTTTGTTTAAATCTTGTGGGCTATTTCTTAGAGCCAGTGGATAGGGAGAGAGTGGACAGTCAAGAGAAGATGAGAATAGGGGTGATTCATGGACTAAGGCAGGAGGGGAAGGGGAGCAAAGTAAACAGAAGGAGGGGGATTATCCTTGGCAGGACCTAAGGATGCTTCATCCTGTCCCAGGAGGAGAGGAAAGGGAGAGAAGATTTATGATCATTTAAGTTGTGGGATAAGGAAAACTGAGACTCGAAAATCCTGAGGGACTCACTGGATGATAAAGAAGAGATTTGGAATTGGTCATCAAGGCCTGAATGGGTGAGGGGGCCATCCCTATGTGGGGTGGGTGCTGGCTGGCCTTAGGACCTTTCAGCTCTGTTCAGCAGCTTGGGAGGAGAAGGTGGGCCATCTAAACAGAGGCAGGACCAGGGATTCCAGCCACCATTCTTTGGCCAAGTAAATCTTTACCAGGATAGACTCCCCATTGTCTGCCATGGTAATGATTTACTTAGGGTTTCCATGAAGCTGGAGTGGAGGAGAGAGACTGGGAGAATTGGGAAGGGTCAAAGAAGTGTGAGCGTCAAAGGAAGAGTCGAGTGGAGCATCCTTGGAACAGACCAGTCCAATTAGGGCTAGGGTGAAAGTGGGCCAGTGCTGGGACACGGTGGAGATAGAGATGACAGGAGCTGATAATATTATAGAGCTATGAGAGCAGATCTCAGAATTATCATTATTTGTTAATGATTACAATGATAAATTATATAATTATAAATATATCACATATAACACATATATAATAACATTAATGTATATCATATATAACATCATATATACCAAAATATATAATGTATGTCATATATACCATTGTATATGATAAAATATATAGGTTTACCTTATATAACATATTATGTATAATAAAGTATATAATGTATACCATATATAATAAAACATAATGTATATAATTTATAGCAAAATATGTCACATATAACATATATAACAAAATATATAATGTGTACCTTATAACATATATAATAAAATATATAATGTATGTCATGTGTAACATATATAATATAATGCATAATTATATATAATATAATATGAATTATTTATTAATGATAATAGCTGATATCTCTATAACACTTAAAGGTTTGCAAAGAGCTTTACAAATATTATTTCATTTTATGCTCACAATGATTCTGGGAAGTAGGGCTTATTTTTAATCCCCATTTTACAGATGAGGAAAATGAGTAAAGAAAGGGATGGAGAAGTTATTGCAGAAGGATGTCCTGAGGATATCCATTCTCCTATCATTGCCCCCCACCACAGCTGCCTTCACATGAATAGACAGCAGCACAGGAATGAGGAACCAAGATGATTGAGGAAGTTAGGAGACTGACCCAGCGTTGGGTGGAAGAGTAGTCCCGATTGCAGAGTTGGGAGGAACCTCAGTGACCTTCCATTCAGAAGTTACCAGGAATAGTCATCTATCTCCTCTGCCTCCTACCCATCAGGCGGCCTTTGCTTTAAGGTCTCCACAGAGGGGAACTCTCCTTCCCTTTTTCTCTCAGTCCTTTTATCCCCCACCACCACCACTGAAGCTGCCCATTCCTCTTTTGGAGGACTGGGATTATTTTTCTAGCATTAAACTTCTACCCATTTTTCCTTGTTTGGTCCTCAAATTTTTTGGTCTCACGACCCCTTGATGTTCTTTTAACATTATTAAAGACCTCAAAGAGCTTTTGTTTATATAGGTTGTATCTTATCACTATATACTGTATTAAAATTGATCATTTTTAAAAGTAAGTTTTATTGATGTCTTTTTTTTACACTTTCATAGTTTTCTCCCTTCTAAAGAGCCATCCCATAAAAATAGTAGTTTTTAAAACAAGAAAATAGGGGAATATTAGCACAACCAATCAGTACATTGAAAAGTGCAATCTGTCACCATTATAGACTTCCCACCTTCAGGAGGGTTGTCTTCTGATCTCTACATTCAAGTCACTTGAATCCTTATAATTCTGTTTTTTTTTTCTTTTTTTGTTCTTCCCATTCATTGATGTAGTTACTGTATATGCTGTTTTCTTGGCTTTGCTGACTTCACTCTGTGTCAGCTCATATAGAGCTTTGCATCTTCTCTATGTTAATCACACAGTATTTCTTATAGTGTGGTAATATTCCATTACATTCACACACCACAGTTTTTATTTTTTATGCATTCTTCAATCAATGGTCATCAACTTTGTTTCCAATTCTTGGCTATCACAAAAAAAAGTGTTGCTATAAATATTTTCTTGTGACTATTTTGGAGCCTAATAATAGAGTATCTAGATCAGAGGGCCATGGGCATTTTAGTCCCTTTATTTACATAATCTGAAATCATGTTCCCAAATGACTATACTATCTCACAGCTCCACTAACAATGTATTAGTTTGGCTGTCATCCTCCAACATGGACTGCCACCATTTTTTGTCATCTTTGCCAGTTTATTGGGTGTGAGGTCAAACCTCACCTTGGGGTTGCTTTGATTTGCATTTCTCTTATTACTCATGATTTGGACCGTTGGTTGTGAATACTTGACAATTCTGCTTTTGAGAATTGGTTGTTTATTATTTGACTACTTACCTATGGAGGTAAATTGATAACTTAAAAAATATTTTACTCTTCTAAAAAGAACAGTAATAAACCCAATTACATGTTAACATAACAGATTTTTATGAAAAACTGTAGTGAGAAGAGTGGCATTTGGTTTTCATTTTTGCACATGCAAATGGCAAATTGTTTTTGCATTATGAGAACAAATATCAGCACAGATGTTTCAGGATAAACCACAAAATTGAAAAAGTCATTCAACACTGAATATTTCATCACTTCTTGTTTTTATTGCCAAGCATTTCACATAAAAGGTCTCCTTTGATGCTGATGTGGAAAAAAATAAAAGCAAAATAACAAGTTCAGCCATGTCTATAGATTTATCCATTTTTAAAGCAAAATTACAATTCTGCAGAATCCAGTCTTCACTTTGGCAGACAATGGGAGTAAAAAGGGCACATAATGATATTGTATTGTTATTAAATTAGTTTTGACCTCTCAGGTGCCCTGAAAGGGTTTTTGGGGACCACACTTGCTCTGTGCTAATAAAGAAGAGAGACACAGTCATGTCGCCAGGATATGTTCAATTCAAACACCACTTATTATTAGGCACCTATTGTATGTAGAAACAATGGGTTAGCCTTGATAAAATGTATGGTCTGCAAGAGATGGTCAAATTACCATTCTTTTAAAAATAATCTCTTGTTAATAAAATGATTAAATTGCTCAAAAAACCCCAAAACATTGGATAAGGTTAATATACTAGCAGATATTCAATGCTTGGTATATGATAAGCTCTGGAGATATAAACTAAACAAAATTATGGATCCTGTTCTTACAGGACTCACATTCTAATGGAGGAGACAAAGAAAAGCCCAATGAAGTAAAGAAAAGCCCAATGAAGTAAGAGCAGCTTTAAAAGTGTCAGCAAAAAATGAAATAAAGGAGGCACACCTTGAAGGAATGGTTGAAAGAAAGGGTTCTGTGGATATAAGGAGACCCTATTATACCATAAGGGCAGCTAAGTTGCAGCTGGAATTGGGAAGATTCATCTTCCTGAGTTCAAATATGGCTTCAGACACTCATTCACTGTGTGATCTGAGCAAGTCACTTCACCCTGTTTGCCTGAGTTTCCTCATTGGTAAAATGAGCTGGAGAAGGAAATGGCCAACCACTCCAATGTCTTTGCCAAGAAAACCCCAAATGGGAAGAGTTAGACATGGCTGAAAATGACTAACAAGGATATATATAGCTTAAGAGTTTTTTTTTTTTAAATAGATGAATTCATCCCATTCATGTTCACAGTTAAGATTATGTCTCTATAATCTATTCTCTTCATTTTTCCCCAGCTGTGTGTTTTTTTTCCTCAATAGTATTTTATTTTTCCAAATACATGTAGTTTTCAACATTCATTTTCATAAGATTTTTGAGTTTCAGGTTTTTTTCTCCCTTCCTTACTTTCTCCTTTTCCAAGGCAGCAAACTGATATACATTAAACATGTACATTCTTTTTAAACATATTTTCATATTTGTTATATTATGCAAGAAAAATCAGACTAAAATGGAAAAAAAATCACAAGAAAGAAAAAGGAGGGAAAAAGTGAAAATACTATGCTTCAGTCCACCTTCACTCTCCCTAGTTCTCTCTCCGGATGCAAATGGCATTTTCCATTCAAGTCTATTGGAATTGTTTTGGGTCACTGTGTTGCTGAGAAGAGCCAAGTCCATCATAGTTGATCATCCCACAGTCGTGTTGTAACTGTATATAATGTTCTTTTGGTTCTGCTCACTTCATTCAGCATCAGTTCATGTAAGTCTTTTCAGGCTTTTCTGAAATCACCAACTGTGTATTTTTAACAAGATTTAAAATTGTTTCCCTACTTTTCTCGATATATTCTGAATTCAGGATTAGAGGTGATCCCTAAGCCAGAGAATTAGAATGTTATTATTAAATTAGAATATTAGAATATGGGAGAATGTGGGAGAATATGGGATGTGTTCCTTTCATCCATGAAGGGAAAGATCTGTTTTCCTCCTATGTTTCATCTGAACAGTTAGAAAGTGGATGTGATGGGAACAGGTTGTCCCCACTGGAGCAATTCGAGTCTTTCCCATCTTTTAGTACAGGTCTGCGGAACTTCTAAAATTCACCTCTGTATCTTGTACATTCTTCCAGGTCCAGATCAAACGCCATCTCCTTCATGAAGTCTTCCTTTATTTCTTCCCTCCTTCACAACCCCGAACCCCCATGAGATCTGGGGTACCTCTCATGTATTGATCACATTCCACTTTTAAAACTTCGAGTCCAGGGCTTGAGGCTCCCATTTTGCTGATTCTAAATTGTGTTAGGGGCTGTAGAAGTCTGACTGCTGGAGGAGACAGCGATGACTTTGGGGGTGATCAGGAAAGGCTTCCTGGAGACCCCCAAGCTTCAAAATAGAAGATTGAAAGAGACAGAGATCAGGAGGGATGGTGGGACCTGGGGTGTCAAGTTGAGCTTGCAGCTGGTTCTTCCAGTTTGACTGAGATGTAGACTTTATGGAGGGGAGGAATAAGAAACTAGGGACTATCGTGACTGAGATTTAGGGTATCCAGTTCCTATTGTTCAGTGATGAAGATAGTCATATATATCCAGAGAGAGGCCTGTGGGAACTGAGTGTGGACGACAACACAGCATTTTAACACTTTCTGTGAATATTTCCATGCATTTTGTTTTCCTTCTTAGGTTGTTTTTTTTTCTTTTCTTCTCTTTCTAGATCTGATGTTTCTTGTGCAGTAAGATAACTGTATAGATCTGTATACATATATTGGATTTGTCATATAATATATCATATTTAGCATGTATTAGATTACCTGTCATCTAGGGGTGGGGGGAAGGAGGGGAAAAGCTTGGGAAAAAAAAGTTTTTTGCAAAGGTCAATGTAGAAAAATCACTCATGTTTTGTAAATAAAAAGCTTTTAATAAAAAAAAAAGAAAAAAAGAAAAAGGACCTACATGTGCAAAAAAAAAAGAGAGAGAGAGAGAGAGATTTAGGGTATCCAGTACCCTCTGTTTCTCTTCCCCCAGAGGAAACTTCAGACTTTATTTTCATATTCAAAAACTGTGGGTTTTATTTTTTCTTCTTTCTAAAGAACTTTCAGATTTCCAAATTTTAAAAAAGACAACGTCATAGCTGAGACAGTCAGGATTTGTACTTAGGCTCTTAGAGGAAATCCTTCAGGATTAAGCCCACAGCCAGCCAGTTCTCTTAACTGTTTGGCAGTTAGTACCTGACTCTGATATGATCGTTGGATAGCTCCCCTTAGTACCCGAGACCCTCACCCTTCACTCACATCTCACCTTAAAGGTCTCCTTGAAGAAATGTGCTATTAGGTGGGCTAAGGTAAGCAGCGCTCCAGGCCCAAGTGGAAGGGGAATTGTAAAGGGAATCAAATGGATATTTAAAGGCTGGCAGAGCTACACAGGTAGGGAAATCTAAGTTCTGAAGTGTGGGGTGCAGAGGGAGAAAGCCATTATACTTAGCAGAAATGTGGGTTTTAGGCCCCATCACTCAGTGCAGAGCAAAAATCCCCCCTTCTTCCTCCTACTCCCCTTGTCTTAATGTTTGTGCGTCTCTCCCCCAGCAGAAAGCAAAGACTTTGAAGGCATTGACCCATTTTCAGGCTTATATTTCTTATAGTGCTAGAATTAACACCGGCTCTTGTGTGAAGATAAATCAGTAAAATTTAAGGGGCTGAAATCAGGCCCACAGTCTGACACGGAAGGTTGCAAGAGCTTAGGAAGGAGAGATACCCAGATTGATCATTTATATTTATTTTTAAAATTCTAAAGATTTCCAAGTGTTTTTTTGTGTGAAATTGCTTGGGCAGGAAAAAAACCAATCATCCCCATTTTACAGATGAGGAAGTTGAGCCTCAAGTGAAGTGATTTGCCAAAATTCAGACCCTTAGTGAGTCAGCCATCCAAGGCAAGATTTGAATTGGAGTCTTTGGACTATTTAACTCCATCAAATTCATGTATATGGGAAGATCTTGCCCAGGAAAAATGGCCTTTTTTGATAGTAAGCATTGTGAAGTCTCAAATTCACTTATTTTCAGTTGACAAGACTACAGAGGAAAGCATCAGCCCTGCTTATATTCCATTATAAGTTATTGATTAGCTCCCAGCTGCCCTTTTGGGGTCATTGGAGCCAAGCCTCTTAAATCTGGATCTGGAGCAGACCCAGAAGGCCACTGGGCCCAACAGCCTCCTTTTACAGGGGGAAACTGAAGCCTGGGGATAAAAAGTGCTGGGCCCTACTTCACAAGGGTGCAGAATGAGAATTTTTCTTCAGGGCCATTTCATGTTCTCAAAAAGCACAGCAGCAGCAGTGGGGATGGTCAGAATAATTTGTCATCAGATCCTTTGTTTTTCCTTATTCCAGTTTTATCTGTCAGCGCCCTTGGAATGACTTTGCTTCTTTAAACTTCTTTTAACAAGACTTATTGCATTACCTTGTTAAAGATAAAGCTTACTGCCATTGTTTCTTTTAAAAATTGATAAATAGCAGATGGCATCTATATCCTTCATTGTTTTGCATTTTTATGCATTTTATTTTATTAGAATTTTATTTAGTTTTTTGTTTTGGGTTTTACCTCATCTTCACTAAAAGAAAAATTCCAGTGTGGTAATTTTTTTTTTTACAAAGTTTTGTATTTAAAGGCAGAGGTCCCAGGTCTCTGGCTCTTCCAGGAACTACCTGTGTAATTTTGTTCAAGTAACTCCCCTGGCTGGGTCTGTTTCTGATCTATAAAAAGATAAGATTAGACTAGATTACCTGTAAGGCCTCTCCCAGCTCCAAGTTTTTAATCTTTTGCATTTTCACCTGCGCTGGAGCACACACACACACACACACACACACACACACACAAATTTATCCTCCCAAAGAAGCTTCATGTTGTTCGAGTAACAAATCAAAGACTTCAGGATGGCTCTGAGCTTTCAAGGGAAACTAGACAAAATAATGGATTTTTTAAGGAAAACAATAATCAGTTAGGAAACACAAGCTGTTTTTAGAAAGACTTTTATGGAAATCCATTGATAGAGAATCTACTGAAGAGAACTTGAAGTTCTGGGGAGGGTCCCAAAGGATCATAGAGCCCTGGGTCAAAGACTGGGAAGGACCTTTCAGGGTCAAAAGCAACGAAACCCTCTTACTTTTTTGTTCTCTGAGATGAATTCTATGCTTGACTTGCCACTGATGTCCAAAACACAAATCAACACGGTTGATTTATGTCTTTGACCTGCCTTTACCTGTGATGAGGTAGCTTTAGTTCCAGAGTCTGAGATCCCTGCTTGAAAACTTGTCTCTGGCCCATATCACCAGTGAGACTTAAAGCAACTCACTATTTCTCTAAGTCTCATTTTCCTCCCATATATTTGAATATATACAATTAGAAAACCTTTTTTTTTAAACAAACAAAATTAATGCAACTAAGATTAAAAAAAGGAAAGCTGCTGATTGGAGGGAAAAAGTTTTTGTCTCAGCTATGGCTGATCAAAGTCTGATAACTAAGATAATTGCAAGAATTCTGTCTTCCTTTCACTTTCTTGGGCTATGGTGTGAGACCCAAGATAAGTATCAGAGAGAAAAAAACAGTACCAGGATATGGGACTCCTTCAAGTTAACCTTGTTGACTCGGACTTAATCTTGACTTCCATCACTGGCAAACCAGATGGGAATGAGTTCTTATTCAGAGAGGGGGAAGGGGTGATGGGGAGGGAAGGAATGCCCCTGGGGTGGGGCATTAGTATCCATGAAACATTCAGAGAGCCAGAGATTGCCCCCCCCAATATGTTGGGTAAATCCTTTATTTTGGATCTAGAGAAAAGAAGTGGAAGAGGAGTCTCTTGAACTAAAATAAAATCTGCACCAGAAACAAGAGTAGTTGAAGATCCCTGATCTATTGGGGTGTTACATTTGTGAAAAGAACCTCCCTCTTCCCCTCCCCCACTTTCCCCCAGAATCTCGGCTCTCCCTCTGCCCAGCCCACCCCAGCTTTCCCCCTCCCTCACTTCCCTGTTCCTGTTGAAGGTACCTCCATCCTAGCTGTGGAGGCCCACAGTCTGGGAGTCGTCCTCCCTTTCTCTCACCTCCCATGTCCAATCCTGCTAAGAATTGTCAGTTTTCATTTCATGACATTTCTTTCTCCAAAGGCCCCTTCTCTCTCCTCCAACGCTCGGGCGGACCCCATCCCCTACACCTAGACTGTAATGGCGGCCTCTAGCCCAGTCCCTTCCCTGCTCAGCCATCGGAGGAATCCCTCCCCCCACAAGCCCCTCACTCAATAACTTCCGTGGCTCCCTATCACCTCCCAAGTCCTTAAGAACCTTCCCCACCCCCAATCTTTCAAGTCTTCTTACATTTTAGCCTCTCCCTCCCCCTACCCTTCAGTCCCAGTGACCTCCAACAAGGCCGTTTGTCTCCAGACTCCCTGCATTGTCCCTGGGGGTCCCCCATGCTGGGAATCCTCTCCCTCCCCCCCATCTCCTCCTCCTGGCTTCTTTCAAATCCCAGCTAAAGCCTTGCCTTCTACTGGAAGCTTTTCCCCACCCCACCCCCCTTAGCCCGATTTCCTCCCTTGATTATTTCCAATTTAATTGTGCATAACTATTTGTAGTTCTCTTCCCCATTAGATTGCAAGCCCCTCTAGAGCAGGGGATGATGTTACATTGGGGGGGGGGCGGAGGTCTACCTAGCTCTTCACTCAATGTCTGGCATGTAGTAGGCACTTAATAAATGCTCGTTGACTTAAGCGCAGAACCAAAGGAAAACATCCGGTGGTGCAGTGGAAAGGGCTGGGCCTAAAACCAGAGGAGCTGGTTTCATATCCTGCCTCTGCTCCTCTGTAAATGTGAGGAAGGGGTCGGATGGACCCCCTGACACCTCCCCCTCCCCCGTAAATTTGGGTTTGGGCCAGGCAAAAGCCACAGGGGATGGTGGTGATGGGGAGGGTCTGCCCACGAGCCACGACTGGGGCTGAGCCGGATTGGGGGTCTCTGTGTATTTGGGGACTGACGGGAGGAAGAAGGAATGAAAGTGAATTCTCCCAGGGCAGGAAGGTTTCCAATCTGCCTCCTGGGGGTCCTCGGGCAGGCTTGGGGCGAGGTGGGAACGCCCCCTCCCCAGAGAGCTGCCCAGAGCAAGGGCTGTTCATGCACCTGAATCCAGGTGTTTCTGACCCCCGATGTCGCTCTGTCCCCCCTTCCGGGCTGCCTTGGATAGGAATACTTTAAGGGGGGAGGGAAGATGGGGCAAGGGGCACTGGTGAGACTCTGAAATGAGGGATCCTCCCTTCACAGACTCTGCTTCCCCCTCGTGTCCCCCACACTGTGATGGGACCATCGGCCCGTGGACTGCACGCTCCCCAAATGTCGCTGTTCTCTGACCGAAAGATGCGTACTGACGGCGCGGGACCTCCAAGGCTCCTGCCCGCCCGCCCGCCCATCTTTTCAATCCCCCAGCATCCCGGAGCAGCGAAGGAGAGGAACCCCAGCCAGACCTAATCCACTTGGGACCATCTGGCTGGGCAGTGACCCCGCGCCGTCACCCAGCAGGAGCCGCCTCTGGGGGGATGTTGGGGGCGGGGAGAGGAATTAGGCCATTTAGAGTGATCTGGGTTATAAATAGTCCCTGCGGGCTGAGCCAGCAGAGAGAACCTGGGGGGGGAGGGGAGAGACTGCCCTCCCCTGCCCCGCCCCTCTTCCCCTCCCCCCCACTGACCCCTGGTCTTCCCACCCAGCCCCGGCTCTGCCGTCCTGACTTTGACTTCTTGCTCCTGAACTGTTAGTCCTGGGGGCGGACTGACTGAAGACAGCTTGGGGGGAGGGGAGTCTGGTTTTTGCCGCCCAGCCACCCAGAGCTCTGCCCCAAGCGGGAGGAAGCGCCTCCTCGGGGCTTCCCTGCCCCCACAGGTGAATGCAAATGCGGGGGGGGCAGCGCAGGGAAGCAGTAAGAGCCCGACTGTTGTGGGCATTTCCCCCCAGAGAACACGCCTAAGTCCAAGCCAAATCTTTGGCCCTCGAAGGTCGGGCAGCTCCTCCTTGATTTCATGTGTGTGTGCATATTCACATATATCATATGCACCATATGTATACACACACGAAATATGTCACATACACGTCATCTATACAAATGTACTTGCTTATTGCTACCTCGGGAGACCGGACAGGACGGGGTGAGGCGGGAGTGGGGGGGCACTGGTGCCATGCCGTGACATCCAGGTCCGAAGCCGGGGGGCATCCATTTCTGGCACAGCTTTAGGGGTCACTGGGAGGGGGTGTTCATTTTGTGTTGTCTGTTAGCGTCTGGCCCGGGGGCGTCTGTGACCCCCCTTTGGCAGGGACACCCCCGGAAAAAGTCACCCCCAAACTCGATGAGCCGCTTCCTTCTTCCCCTTGGCCGTGGAAAAGCGCAGGGCTGATTAATTCGCCTGCCAGGGGAGGATGCGGCCGAGCCCACACGGCCCTTCCAGGCTGCCTCCCAGCTGTTGCTCACCCCCTCTCACTTCCCGCTTCCCTGGATAAGCTCTTGTTTCCTTTGACTTGCCCTGTGCCGGGAGATAGGGATTTTCTTCCGACATTAGAGCTGATCTCCACCCCTATGTGGCCCCCCCTCCCATCTCCCCCTTCTTTTTCTCCTCTCTCCTCCTCCTTTCCCATCTCCCTCCCTTCCCTCTTTCCCCCTTTCTTCCTCTCTCGGTCTGTGGTCCCTCCCTCCCTCTCCCTCCCTGTCTTTTATCTCTGTGTGCGTCTCTGTCTCCCCTTATTTCTCTCCCCTCCATCTTTCTTTCTCCCTTTCTCCTTTCTCTCTCTTCCTCCTCCTTTTCTCCCTCCATCCCCCTCTCTTCTCTCTCTCTCTGTCCCCCTTTTTTCCTCTCCCTCCCTCTCTCCTCTCTTTCCTTCCCTCCCTTCCTCTCTCCTCTTTCCCTCCCTTTCTCCCTCTCTTTCTCCCTCCCTGCCTCCATCTCCCCCACCTATGACAAGGTCTGTTCAGAAGGAGGCAGTGGATGGCCTCCTTAATTTAGGGACCCCCAACACTGACCACATAAGCTGTAACAGAGTCCCTAAAAGGGAGCCAGACTAGAGGGATAGATAAAGGGCTTCAGATGTCAGTCTAGACAGATCACAACTCTAATACATGCTGATTCAGTGACTTCTGGACAATCACTTCCCAATCTGGGCCTCCCTTTCCTCATTTCTTTTTTCCTGTTCTTAAAGCATATTTATTATTTATTATAGTTAGTATCTGTCATTAGGCAGAAGAAAAGTAAATATTTTCTGTGGTAACTAGCTATTTATTTTCATTGTTTAAGTGGCTAAAGAAAAATTTTCATCTCAACAAGAGTGCTTAAAAAGTTCTGCTGTTTTATTTTTTAAAAATTATTACTTTTTTGGTTACATTTTAAGTTTCAAGTTATCTCCTTCCCTCCCTCCTCACCCCATATTAGAAGTCACCATTTTACTTACACACACATTAAACTGCACCATGCACAGTTCCATTTATCAGATCTTTTTCTGCATGCGGTACATCTTCATAAACTTACTACGCCTTTTGTAGTTTGCGTATTTATAATATTCAGAATAACTTAGTCATTCACAGTTTTTCTCCAACGTTCTCTTGGTTCTCCTCATTTCACTCTTCATTATTTCATGTAAGATTTTCCATGCTTTTCTAAAATCCACCTGTTCATCCTTTCTCACAGCACAATAATATTCCATTACCTTCATATACCTCAACTTGTTTAGCCATTCCCCAGTGGATATGTCCTCGGTGTCCAGTTTTTTGCCACCACAAAGAGAGCTGCTAAAAAACATTTTACAACAGACCTAATGGTGCTGTTGCTGGGTCACAGGCTACACGGTTTTATAACTCTTTCAACATTATTTTAGATTGCTCTCCAAAACAGTTGGATCACTTCACAGCGTCTGAGATCAAATTTGAACTCAGGTCCTCCTCTAACCACTGCACTACCTAGCTGCCCCTATCACAGTTGTTTTAATTTGCACTTCTATAATCAGTAATGATGTAGAGTTTTTTATGTAACTATGTATTATTTTGATTTCCTCATCAAAATAACTTCCTGTTATTTTGCCTTTGACCATTTATCATTTGGAAAATGACACATATTCTTATAAATTTGACAACTTTTATGTATCTGAGAAATGAGACATTGATCTGAGAAACAGTCTATAACTCCCCCCCCCCAATTTTTTGCTTTCCTTCTAATCTTGGCTACACTGCTTTTATGTGTATAGAACCATTTTTATTTAATGTAATCAAAATTCTTCATTTTTACATCTAACAATACTGTCTTGGTTATTCATAAATTCTTATCCTATCCATAAGTCTAATAAGTAACATCTTTTACATTCTTCTAATTTTCTCATATCTTCCTTTATATAACAATTTTGATCTTATTTTGGTAAATGGTATAAAATACTGGTCTGAACCCAATTTCCATCAGATTCTTTTTCAGTTTTCCCAACTTTTTTTTAACCAAATAGTGAATTCTTACCACAAAAGTTTAAATCTACATTTTGTCAAAAACAAGGTTACTATAATTATCTACTAACGTGTGTGTGGGATGTCTACTCTGTTCCACTGATCCACCTTTCTATTTCTTAGCCTGTACCAGATAGTTTTGATAATTACTGCCTTATAATGTAGTTTAAGATCTGGCAAATTCCCTTCATATTCTTGACCTTTTGTTCTTTTGAGTTTTATCATTTTTTTTCTAGCTCAGTCAAAAAAATTTTTTTTGGCAATTCGATTAGGATGCTGTTGAATAAGTAGATTAAGTAGAATTATAATTATTATATTAGCTCTGCCTACCCATGAACAATTAATATTTCTCTAATTATTGAAATGACTATTTGTATAAAAGGTGTTTTATAATTATGTTCATGTTATTCTTGGGTTTATCTTGGCAAGTATACTCCCAGGTATTTTATACTCTATAGTTATTTTAAATGGAGTCCTCCTTACAATCTCTTCTTTCAGGGTTTTATTGCTGATATATAAAAATTGTTGATTTGTGTAGATTTATTTTATATCCTGATACTTTGATTCATTGTTTGAAATAACTTTTTAGATATATTTGGAAAATATTAGAGATTCATCTGCAAAGATTCTTTTGTTATCTCATTGCTCATTGATTCCTAAAATTTTTCTTTTATTCCTCTTTCTAGCATTTCTAATACAATACTAAATAATATTGGTGATAATGAGCATCCTTGTTTCACTCTTGACTTTATTGGGAAGAGTTGTAGCTTATCCCTATTAACAAATGCTTGGTAATGATTTTAGGTAGATTTTTTTTTTAATTTAAAGGAAAAATCCATTTATACCAAGTGTTTTTAATAGGAATGTGTTGTATTTTGTCAAAAGCTTTTGTTGCACCTATTAAGAGCATGACTTTTGTTACTTTTGTTATTGACATGATTTTGTTAACAGTTTTCCTTATATTAAACCATCCCTGCATACCCCATATAAATTTCATTTGATCATCATGCATAATCTTTGAGATATAGTCTCCTGGCCGGTATTTTACTTTGGATTTTTGCATCCGTATTCATTAACGAAATTGACCTATAAATCTTTTTCTATTTTTGCTCTTCCTGATTTAGAAGTCAGCACCGTATTTGTTTTATAAAAAGGGTTTGGTAAGAGTCCTTTACATATTATTCTTTAATAGTTATTAGTTGATCTTTAAATGTTTGGTAGAATTCACTTTTAAATTCATCTGGTCCTGGTGCTTTTTGTGTTAGAAAGCTCATTTATGACCTTTTCAGTTTCTAATATAGATTTGTTTAGATGTTCTATCTCCTATCAATCATGGTAGTTTATATGTTTGTAACTATTCTTCCATCTCCCTTAAATTGTTTTTTTACTAGCATAACATATTTAACTTATATCAGATTGTTTATTGTCTTGGGAGAGAGTGGAAGAAGAAGAGGGAGAAAAAATTTAGAACACAAAGTTTTGCAAAGGTGAATGTTGAAGACTATTTTTGTATGTATTTGAAAAAATAAAATACTACTAAGATAAATTACTGGTACATAATTGGGCAAAATAACTCCTAATAATTGCTTTGTTTTCACCTTCCTTAGTGGTATATTCACCTTTTTTTAATTTTTGAAACTAATGATTTGGTTTTCTTTTTAAAAATCACATTTAAGCAATGGTTTATTTTACTGTGGGTTGTTTTTTTTTCTTCATAAAACCAACTCGTTTTATTGACTTAATAGTTTTCTTCCATTCAGTTATACCTTCCATGTGATGTGCACAAATACAAAAATGAAGTACCTGCCTTTTTAGAGTTTTCATTCTATTGAGAATGTAAATAGGCCCAGAAAAAAATAGAATTGTTTAGAGAGTGAGGTAACTAAGAAAAATTAAAATGAAAAATCTAACTTAGAGACAAATTAGGTCAAGCCTAACCCTGTTTTGAGTAACTTGTACCATCACTCATTCATTTCCACTTTTGCCATGGAATTTTAGAACTGGAAAAGAAGACTCTAAGTTTTAAGTCAGCTGGACTCAGTCTTCTGAGAAGATCCCACGCATTCTCCATCCAACACTGTGTTCAGTGTTTTCCACCAAGTAAGTATTACTTGTAGCTTCCTTAAAGGCTTAGATCAACCTATTTTCCTCATTCTTTAAGCTATTTTGCTCTTAGACTAAAATTATATTGTATTTAATTTGTAGGGACCAATCTGTATATGTTTTGCTTTCCCTTACTAAAATGTAAGCTCCTTAGAATATATATATATTTTTTTTTGGGGGGGGTCTTTGCATCCCTAGCACTTAGTATTATGCCTGGCATAGAATAGGTTCTTAATGAATCAAATCTTTATCAGAATCTTATTTCTAAAACTGGGTTTGGTTGTATTAATGAATGGGTTAAATTAGGTCATTAATAGTGAAATTTTCTTTGTAAATACAATTGGCATAATTTTAGATATATACTATAAATATACGTACACATATATAAAGTTACAAAGCTTGAAATCGTTTTCCCTCCAGGTACAGAAAACAGCCACTCTTTTGTCATGTTACGTGTTCACCGGGCCCTCTGAAACTTAACCGAAGAAAAAACGATGCCTGTTTCTCCGGGTAATCACACGGCTCAGCTCCCGTCACACCCTGGGCACCCACCTCTGGATCCCAGCCACATGGTACTCTTAATCACACTTGTGAAAACACTCCTCAACATGCTGATGACAGCCATTCGAAGAAGGGGTGCCTACTGCGGTTTTCTGGAATGTTTCTGCCTGTCCGTAGTCTTCATTGACTTCCTGCTTCTGGTGGGCTTATCTTTTATCGCTTATTTCCAGGACTTTGCCCTTTGGGGCATTAGGTTTACAAGATACCATATCTGTCTGTTACCTCAAATTCTGTCCTTTGCTTATGGCTTCCTGCACTGCCCAGTCTTTCTTCTAGCCGGTGTGGATCACTACCTGAACATCGCTAAGACATCGAAGGTTTCACACTTGGGTCAAACCATCTTTTATTTCTTTTCAGTCGTTCTTATTTGGGTCGCAGCCCTCACCTATGTTTTGGGAGACCCCGTGATCTACATAAGCCTGAGTAAGCAGCCCCTTCCTTCCTACCAGTGCCCTTTCTATGTTAGCAATCAAAGCTACTGGCTGTCCCTTTTCATGGTGGGTGTCATCCTGGTGGTTCTCGGAACTTGCTGGTCTGAAGTCTTGACCCTGACTCAGTCCCTCCGTGTCATTTCCTACATGAAGGAGACTGCCCTGTACTTTCCCCTTGCACCAGACTGGGATCACATGGTCATCTGTAAAAAGCAGCTCCTGACCAAGCTTTTGATCTGTTTTCTTGGAACTTGGCTCCCATTTGTTTTCCTTCAGATGATCATTCTGTTTCTGGACATACAGATTCCAGCCTACGTGGAGATGAACGTCCCCTGGTTGTATTTCGTTAACAGTTTTCTCATTGCTGCAGTTTACTGGTTTAGGAGTCATGAGCTTAAGGTAACAGAAATAATTTTACACATGGACCCATTTGTCAGCTGGAAATTCTGCTTTATTCCATTCACAATTCATCATACAGAGAAAACAGAAAAGACTACAGTAGTAATAGTCTGTTAATTTGTTGCTATGTTGAGTGATTAAAGCCCAGAACTCATTTCATTGGGATCATCTTTGTAAATGGAGAGCAGACAAGGAAATTTGAGACTGGCCACCCAGGGATGTCACAGAAACCACTATGTATGGATGGGATTTGGATCCTGAAAAGTATGAGATTTTGCCCCAATACTCCAATAAATCAGTAACCTTTAAAAAATTTGTTGAAACAATAAATATTCCTTACTTTTTTTTTTTTTTTTTGAAGTCTGCAACTACCTTCACTCTTTTTTCCAGGAAGTTTTTGTACTTCAGATGGAAATCTGTTCCAGAGCTCCAAAGTGGAGGTAATTTGATCAGAGAGGATTATCTGCATTAATGTTTATATTTCCCAGGTACCAAGTCCTTATATAAATCAGAGACCTACTGGAACTTTGCAGTTATATAGTCTTTATTAAACATTGTTAAAAGGATTTGTAAAAATCATGTCATCTTATTTGGTCTGTTAGGGAGATAGAGAAGATGGAAGGAGTATTTTCACTATTATACTAATAAACAAATTATCTTTTGAGAGGGAGAATAGCCAGCCTCAGAGACAGGCCTGAATTCAAAGCTTTCTTTTGATAGACACTGGCTGTGTGGCTGCGCTCCCTGGAAACGGTGACTAGAAACTACAGAATAGTTGGTCACCTGTCATGGTAGAAAGGCACATTCCTTTCGTGGCTATCGTAATGTAAATTATATTATACATCTGAATGCACACAGCTATAATTTATATTTTTAAAAATAGATTTTATTTGAATTTAATTTAACTTCTTAAGTCTCCAAATCATTCATGCAGTGAGGGTTTTGAAGGGGTGTCTCTTGCTAGGTTATAGAGGAATTCCTTGAGATAGACAGGAAATGTCTGTAGAATAAATTTTATCATGGCTTAATTTTCTCATTTCCTTACATTTTATACAGATATATCTCCATATGAAAATTTTTATACTGCAATAAAATAATAGGCCTCTGGAAAAAGATAAAAATTAAGTGATGCTCCAGCCAAAAGTACTCTGGGAGTACCTGAGTTGAGTGTCTGCATACCTAAAGACTGGGCTCCACACCTTTCTCAGCACAAGGGTGGGAGGGACACAGTCATTCCCATGGTCCAGCTTTCCACAGCAGCTGACCCTACTGCCTCCTCTTGAAACAAACTGAAGCCGTTAGAGATGCCAGGGATCTCCTGTCTCCTCAACAATGAAAGCTGAAACTGCCCTTGTGACAAGTGGAACATGGCATGTCATAAGCAATGTGGAGACAGAATGCTCTGACCTTCAGTTCTTCCCCAGGAGACATTCATTTGCCTTCAGTGAAGGTCCTGGGCCAAGCTCCAGGAATACAGAAAGGCAGGTATGATCCCTGTTCCCAGGGAGTATGTGATCTAATCTGAGGGGGAAGACAATCAACTCTGAAACAAGAAGTACACGGGGCCAGGAAAGATCTGGGCCAAATGCTGGAGGAGTGTGAGAACTGCCCACCTGGCTCCTGGTTTGAATGGCCGGGAACATTTGGGAGTAGGGGCTTGCCAAGAGGGAGCTTTGCAAGGAGTGGTGGAAGAGCAAAGGCTCCAGACCAGAGGAAGCAGGACAGCATAAAGGCGGTCAGCAACAATCCAGTTTGGCTGAAGCCTGTGAGAGGGACAAGTTAAAAGGAAAGACTGGACACACAGACTGAATCCATATCTGAGAGCAACTCCAGTCCATGAAACACCTGTAATCGACCCAAGATCCCATTTTAAAAGATTGCAGTCATCCTTTAATCTGGTCATGGGAACCATGTCTTAAAATAATCAAGAGCTTGACCAGTGTTTGTGTATCACATAGACCATAGGAGAACAGTATTTAATGCTATTCAACTGAATGCCCAGTGGCATGGGGATCACCCATGGAGAGGCCATAGAACTTTTAATCCAGAGCCTCTTATTTTAGAGGCCCAATCAGAGCCATTTGGTGCCCCTTCGGCCACAGGGTCCTCGATTCTGCTTCTTTCTCCACATAACCGGTTTCCTTTGTAGTCCTTGGAGAAAGGGCCTGCCATGGGGATCCGTTCCCAGGAAGCCTTTGAAAGCTGCATTCAAAGCTGGACGAGCTCACCGTGCCCCTGAGAACGCCAGTAACCCAGGGGCTGGTGGGTGCAAGTTCCCACAGTATCTCCTCCCCTCTAACTCTTTTTTGTCTCTCTTGAATCACCACCAGACCTACTCTGGAATGGAGCCATGTTCTGCTGTGTGTAATAAAGGTGTGAGCACTCCCTCCCCCAATTTAAGAGATGAGGTTGATTTTATTTTACCTTTCTCTAAAAGAAGCCGCTTTTTACTTCTGTATTGTCCTTTAACAAGAAAAGGATTCCCCCATGACTGCAGTGCATACAGAGCTGAGTTTGGATTCACAAAGAGTCCTCATCCTGAGTCCAAATCTGGCCTCATGTGCTCATTAGTTGTGTGATCCTGAGCAAGTCACTTTACCCTCTTTACCTCAGTCTACTCATCTATAAAATCGGTTGGAGAAGGAAATGATCAACGACTACAGGATCTCAGCCAAGGAAACCCAAAGGGGGTCACTGAGAATCACAGAAAATGACTGACCATGATAGATAAATACAAGGATGAAATTCAACACACCAGTCAAAGGGAAAGAAGCGTTTATTTCCGAAGCAATGAACTTACAACTGGTCTACAATATATTATTGCAATATAAACAATATAAATAAGAGACTTTGTAGGCCCACTAAATCTCTACCCAAACCCATGTGAGGAAATGTTACAATAATGTTCTATATGAAAATGTGCAGGTACCAAAAGGTGCAATTACAAGCAAGTTTAAGCAGCAGAGTATAAGGTGCTTCAATTCAATAGTTGTGTTGCCACCGACAGACACATGAACGCTAATTTTTTACTTCACTTTTGCTACAATCCACAACAAATATGAAACTCTAAAGTTCATTCACATGCTACTTGTTAATATGAAAGTGCTTTTTTTTTTCCTTTTCTTTAAAAAAATACATCAAATGGGCATAATCTGTTTTACATAGATCATGGTGTGCTCTTATACTGTAAAATTATTTTAACTTCATTTTCAGGCTATACATTTTAAAAGTTGAGCTACAAACACTAACCTAATTATCCTAGTCAATGCTAAAACTATTGTTTCATTTCTTGGTAAAGAATATTCCAATACAATACATGGTTAAGAATACACCTATATATAATTATAACATTTGCTTTTTGCAAGTATCTTAAATTTTTTTTTTTTTTGATAATTTTACACCCCATGATGCTTTGCTCATCCTTGGTGAATCACACATCCCCACTATGAGGCTCTTACAAGAATCCTATTTTAGAACAAGGGGAGGAACCCAGAGGAGGAACAAGCTCAGAATGTGCTTGGAAGCTTCCTTGAAAATAGCTTTAAATGGAGTTGTAAAAAGTGTTGATTGAACAGAATGAGGCAATACACTGTTTGAAGCTTGAAATGTTTGGCACCACCATCTGTGTCCATCCTTTACACCGATTGCAATAATAATGAACCTCACTTTAGAGGGAAGGATTTTCTTCTCCTTGTGAGAAAATGAATCAAATATTTTTACAAGGGGTTTGAAATTCTAGTCTTACCCTAATTCGTATTGCTGCAAATCAGACATTTTAAATCCTATGCTGAAGCTACGCAATTTAGCAGATATCTGAAGAGATCAAAATTATTTCATCCAGTATATTCTGATACATCAGAGATAGTATAAGTTTACAGATGAAGAATCCATAAAAGTATAAAGTGAAGCTTTTAAAGATAATTTCATATTTATACCAAGAGCAAAAAAAAAAAAAAAAAAAAAAGCAAAAGGTATCCCATAAAACTTGAGTTAGTTTCCTCTACTTTCAATAAATGTAGCTTAAATTCTAGTATAATGCAAATTTTGACCGACTCAGCCTTTTCCAGAGAGGAAGAAGAGAAGGGGAGAGAATGAGAAGCTCAGACTCTAAAGCTCCAGAGTTTGGCTGGCTGATTTTGATAGGCAATTCTCCTGTGCTTCATAATTCCCTGAAGGGACCTTCTATGGGATAATTAAAAACAAAAAACCAAACACAGACACATACACACACACAAAAACTGGGTGCTTTAAAATAACTTACAAAGTTCCAATCATTTCATACTTTTTCTTGACTAAAAAACCTCCAAACAACCTTTAAAAGCCTTTGAAATGATTTTTAAGGATTGTAAAAGTTGCCAGAGGGTTAATACCAGGAATGAAGCATACTGAATTATTTTTAAAAGTACACTTGGCATGAGCTTTTATGCCAAAATGATAGTGTCCATATAGCAGAACTTGTAGCCCAGGATTAAGTGTTAAAATGATCCTGCCTGAAAAATGAATACTTTTCATTAAATTTTCTCACATTCAGCCCCCTAGATTTTGTCATCTCACGTAAGTCTTTACCATGAGAAAGCTGAACCTTGAACAGTAACATAGGTTGAGCTCCATCACATCTGCCAGCCCTCCCTCATCCTCTGAAGAATGCCCACGTCATGGTTGGAGTGCCTGCATTTCACTTTCATCATGCACTAGCAGAAACCATTGCCCTGCTGGATATTTAGCAAGGATCCCGGCCCACTCATTAGGGCAGCTTGCAGAGATTCCCTCTTATGGGGAAGCCCACAGGATCATATTTGAAATGTTAAATCCATATAGGGAAAATGCAACTAAGATATGCCAATCAAACGCCACATTTGCATTGCTGCCTAACACTTTAAGACATTGTTATTAGGTGGCAGAGTGAAAGGCTGTGGGAGGGTCAAGTTTCCCACCAGAGTCCTCAAAATTATTATAAATTCAAGAAAGAATAAATCTCAAAATAAAATTAGAGTTCACCAAAAAGATAATGATGAATGGAAGAAGAAGCAACAACCTAGAAATATTACTAGATATTGAAATGGATCGTTCCACCTTCAAATAATAAATGGAGAAGTTAAAATTGGCAAGAAAATCACAAATGATACTATGCTAAAAAGAGGTACCCAATGCCCTATGGGAGAACTAAACTGCATGATGTTGCAAAGAAAAAAAACCCCAGGCAGAAATAATGGATAGACAATAAAGCCCGAAAATACCAATTACTGGACTAAAAAGATGGGCTAATATAGAAACAATAATGGAATGGAAACAGGAAAAAAGCACAGAAAACAAACAAAAAAAACTCTCACAAGGACATTATTCCATGATAAAAACCATTTACCTAGATTCTGACTTTTTCTTCTTGATGCACAAAGGCCATCTGGCAGGTGAAAGGCCACTGACTTAAGTCCTTGATTGATGAACATGCCAAGGTCCTTCCATTTATCTTCACATAGTTCTCAAACCTATCTCACCTTAAGGCTCTTGGAAACCACAAATTTCTTATACTTCTTGAACCCTCTTCTCCCCCTACAGAGCAAATGCACATAAATTATCATCTGCCATGATAAACAATACATTTCTGGCAATGTACCTGCCTTATTCAGCTCAAATACCAATGGTGTTTAGAAAAATGACCTCACAAACTTATTTAATACAAAACATGGATAGATCCTCCTGCCCCCCCAAAAAATTTTTTTAGAAAGGAAATAGAATGGACCAAGAATTTATAAAAAATGCCATTTTATGACCACACCCAGATACCCAGTCTAAGATTTCCCATTCATCACTGTTACCAGCATAAATAGATTTAAAGAAATTACTTGGCTACAATTTAGAATGGCTTAAAAATATTTTAAAAGAAAGAAAAGTTAATTTTAAAAGATTTTAAAAGATAAATAAATGGACACTAATTTCCTTAACACAAGACCACAAGATTTAAGCTGAAATATTCTTCCTCTTGATGTAAACATGAAAATTGGAATTAATTCCATACATCTTAGTTAAAGCCTTGAACTTAAATTTTAAAATCTATCAATTTATTAATGATAATAGTTTTTAAGCCAATAAACTCTAAACCATATTGCATATGCATTAACCTCTATGATGATTACTTAAATCATCAATATGAGGTCATTATGAACCTTAATACACTGCAAATGGATATGTGTGTGCAATAGATACACATCTATTTAGAAACACAGTTTAAAAGTATGTGGTATCCATATAACGCTATACATTTAAAGTCTTTTTTAGCCTGTTACTTTTTACCATTTTAAATTGCCCTGTACAGACACTTATGGCTCTATTTACAGAAACCATGTACAATGCATTCCCTGTAAAAAAATTTGAGCCCATACTTTTGAAAGGTACTAAAAACAACAACAACAACAATTAAAGTAAATTGTTATTCGGAAGTAAAAGCCCCTAGTCAGAATTCCATTATGTGCCTTCTTTTAGCCCAAGCTACCTACTGCAATGTCATTATCTTTTAGGAGATTAAGAGGCAGTTAAACACTACAAACAAAATTATCTCACAAATATCTACCTACATGTGAAAGTAGATTTTTCTCAGTATTCAAACACAAGAAGAAAGGCATTTTCAGGAAGGAAACAGGGTTTCAAATGGTAAGCGGGGGAAAAAGTGCATTACAGAGGGGAGGAATGGAGCTGGAGAGAAAAGAGGATTTATAGATCTCAAAGCCTATGAAGGACCAAACAAGAATTCATAAACCTACTTCCTCTAGGATGGGTTGACTATTTTAAAAGTCACACATTAAAAACCAATGATAAAAAATTTGATTGACATGAGAGAACGTAACTAAGACCAAACTGACTGCACAAAATGCCTCAAAGCAGCAAATTAGACAGGCCTGGGGAAAGCGGGGTGCTAATTTTATTGACAGAGTCCTACTCATGTAGGGGAAGAGGAGGATCACCTTGAACTTAGAATGTTTCTTATGAACTGGACATTTTTCAGTAGTTTGGCAAAATTTTGAAAGGTCTACAATATCATGTTAACTGAGTTTTCAAAATCATATTTATGAAGAGGAACTCAAAAGCAAATGCTTGCCAAATACTTATTTAATATGTTTTACTCTGAAAAATCAAGAGTTGTCTAACAAAATAGAGGAAAAAATTCAGACCTTTTTAGCCCCTCAACCTCACAGCTTAGCATCAAAAATGACATTCTAGAAGCTGAAACAATGCCCTTCCCTTTTATATGAGATGGCTTGAGCTAATTTTTCAGTTTTATACAGATCGAAAACGTCAAAAATTAGTCTCTTGAGCGTTGGACACGTTTCTGCTGTAGTGTCTTTTTTTTTTTTTTTTTGGATTAACATTCAAAGTCAGTAACTCCTGGTAAAATTACATTAGGAATCTTTCCTCTTTTGTCACTCAATTCCTACTCTGAAGCCTCACTGAGGCATGGAGATGGACTGGGACCCACAGTTCCCATTGGGTCCAAAAGCTTGGAGGACAGGTGAGTATATATAAAGCCTCAAGGCCAGCCCAAATTTGGAGAGGTTTGGCCAACAGTGATGAGGGCATGGCATCATGAAGTGCTCAACTTAAGGAAGAGATCCATGAACTACTTCAATTAAAAATATCTTTGCTGACTGCAGCTGATTCCTGGAAGAGTGGGTGTGTCAAGGTGAGCCCCCACTTTAAATCTATAATCCTGTGCACTGTACTCTAGCTTTTGAATCAGAAGGGGTTTTTTGCCCCTAATTTCCCCCAGTGCCTAACTAAACACACAAAAAAAGGACATAAGAAATACAATGAGCAAATAGTTTGCATAAAGGGGCTTGTATACATTTTACCCAAATACTTTACCGGAGGTAACCGGTCACTAACATCTGAAATTTTTTTTTTCCCCAAAAAATTCTCTCTCCAGGGGTTTTACACACAGAGCTACGTGATAGGTGAGTGAGAACCTCTCAGTCCATTGCATGAGCCCGATAACAGTGGCCAGTAAATAGGATTTGTTCTCACAAATCACCAATCCTAAACTGTTCACTAAAGCCTGTGTGAGGAGAGCCCTACCAATAGTTCCTAAGGTGCTCATGGACTGTTTCTGGTCCCCTAGCTCCCTTTTAAGCAGCAAAAAGCAAGTTCATTCATCTTGTCCTTTCACGAGCTAGATACGATTCTAGGAAGATGCTGCCATCTATCTAAAACTGTGTAAGCATCTATCAGTTCCTCCACCATAATTGTCCTTATGTTGCTATATTTTTGCTTTATTTCATTAAAGGAGAGAGAGTGCATAGTGTCAAGATTTCATCCTAAGACATGTTTTGGAATAGGAGACTATAATAGTTACAGAGAACTGATATGTCAAGAACTGTTCAAGTGTGTACTTGCAACAACACTTTTCAAGCTGTTTTACTGTTTCAATCTACAAGAGAAGCTGAAAATAAACAGGGTATACTTGAACAAAAACCTTTTGCGTTTAAGAAACAGGTGCCACACGACTATTCAATTTTACAGTGAAGGAGTTTGTTCCACGTCCTTTTGTGCATGTGATGCTGGCCAAACAACCAGTCCAAACTCATCTCTTTGCCTTCTCTGCCTTCCTGATTCTCCATTTTTTTTCACCATCTCTAAGTCCCTTGATTCTAGGCATCACCTACCATTTGGAGAGGAACTGGGGCCAGGCCAATGTAAAAGCACCATCTGATGATGGCAGACTGGCAGCCCTACAAACATTTCAGAATGGTGCTCTGCCTCATGCTGCACTACACATACACCATGCCCCATAGGAGATCTGTATATACACATCTTAAATGTAAATTGAATTCATTTTGTAGAGGAAATAGATATTTAAACAAATGTTCTCTCCTTGTATATCATTTCTTTCTCAATAATTCACAGCTTAAATCAGGCAAGAGCTCACATTACTTTTTGGGGAGAGAGAGGTACAAATTGAAAGAATTTAGTGCTCACCTGAACCATTAAAAACCCAGAGACAAGAGTACTCTAAGACAATATAAAATTAAATTATCCATACAACCAATTCAGATTTAGACGGTTACAAACATTATAATTGGAAGCAGGTAAAATAGCTTTTGTTTGCTTTTCTATCTATTATGTAGGTCCAAAATTATGGAAGTTAACAATGGCTAAATCATTCAGGAAGAAACAACATTTGTTGAAAGCAAGTGAGCCAATTTTCAATAAAATTTGTTTAAAGAGTTTTGTGAGAAAAGGGAAGATTTGTAAGAGGCACTGAGTAGCTTAGGTATACTTGGAGCAAAGTGCTGAGTGTGGCCAGTGGATAATACTTGATTACTGAAGAAAACACCTTGCCACAGAATAATCAGCAGCATTACACAGCTTAAACACCTTCCTATTTCAACACTGATTAACGGTATGTCCCAAGAAGTGTTTTCCTTTGTTACAAGATTAAATCTCAGCTAATGCTAACAAATCAGCTGATGCCCAAATCATTTCAAGAAGGAACAGAGGACAACAAAATATGGTAGAAAGTAGTTTGTCTTTTCTGTTGGTGTCTGGGTCACCAATGATTATACCTGAAATCCCAAGTCATTTTTTTTCTGACACCAAGGACTCCCTCCTCATCCATTTCCTCTTCTCCCCACTGCTCTGCACACTCAGAGAATGATGAAGTAAACCTCGGAGAGCAGAGGCTGGCAAAGGAGAAAGAAGGAATGAGGAGAGGCGGCATTTCAAAGCCCAATATACAACTTTTCTGGAGTTTTAAGTTTTCTGGGCTGCTATTCCTTACCACTATGCATAATGAGATTACACAGGTCCTTTCCTTCAATGTTTCATCTACTGATTAAAGGTTTGCTAAGACAAAAGTCTCCATCTATTATAAACTACTATAAGCCTGGAAGGTGAGCCTTGATATTCTTAGATAAAGATAACTATCAATAAGCGGTTTTGTTTTTTGTTTTTGTTTTTTTGGAAACATTACAACACAAAAGAATCCCAACAAATCACTCATTCAAACCAGAACATCCAAAAGATTAAAAAAATTACCCTCTATATTTTTGTATAAAAATAACCTCTAAAGTACACAAAGCCAAAAGATAAATATCTGTGATATTTTTAGTCTTATACTAGCTTAAAGTAATCTTTCTGAAAATAGTAATGGAACCAACTGAAACCCTTGGATTCATTCTCTACTCAAGAGAACATTTGCCAGATTACTTGCATGTACTCCTTTAAAAGAGCCATATAAGTTTGTTACAGGCAATGAGGGCTGTTTCCTCACACTGAGGAAGAACATGAAGATCAATAAATGGTACTTTCCCCCCCAAGTGTCATGTGATTGTGATTTTAAAAAATTTCTCCATTTTCAAAACTGTTTGATGTTGAGGGGGGTGTGTCTATGTGTGTCCACTTCTTATTTTCCTATATAAATGCTAGCTGTTATTATTCCACGGAATTTGCATTGCTTTCTGTCACACAACTCAAAATTTCTGAATTGGATGATTTAAATTTTTAAAATACATTTTACCTTCATAGCACCCAAGAGCAGTTTACAGCACTCTGATGAAAAGCCAGGAACGTCCAGTACTCTCATCTGGAAAGGAGAAGTTCCATTCTTCCCAGGACCAACATGTTGCTCCACTACAAACACTCCCAAAGCGGTCAAAGAAGCCTCCCCTGCTCCTCCTCCCTGCCTTCTGGATGTTCATGGGCACCAGGTCATAAGGACATTGTGCCTTTAGCTTTCATTGGTGCCCAAAAGCACGTGAATCTTACAGAGAGGCATGGAGTCCAGTGTGGTCTGGCTGTTGTTAACACTGCCCTGTCAGTACACCTATAATTTACAGAACAGAATGGGGAATTTCCATTTTTCTATTATACATAAAATTTGCAGATAGACTAGAGAGAGCTATTACATAACTAATATGACCATCTTGAATTCAGTTGGCAGCTTTCTTTCTGAACAATTTAAAACACATTCTACATCTTATCTTTCCTATGTTTGTAAAGCATCCCTTTAGTTGGGTGCAAGCATCATAACTCCATTTTGTTTGGAAAAACAGCAGAGAAGTGATTTTTTGCAGTCACACAGTATATCAATGGTGAAGTTAAGAACAGAGATCAAGTATCCTGACTTCTAGTCCCCGTTAAGACAACAATCCTCTGCAAGATAAAAGAGCCTTCTAAAGATGTACGGCAAGTCTGGAAAACTTAGAATGGATGTTCTATGATGTCACAATTGATATTTCTATTATCTCTGCTGACATGCTCTTCTATAACCTGAAACTTTCCTTTGAGGCATATATTCCAAATCAGGCATAAGGGGAATCTGAAGATCTACTTGCATCATTCAATTACCTTAAAAGAGATGAACAAGCCTCTTCCCCAACACATTCTATACCAAAGCAGAGTATGTCTGTGCAGATTTCTTTTCCTTGTATCATCCTCTAGCTTACCATGCTTTCAGGGGTATCTGCACTTCATCAACCTACAATATTTCTTTTAGAAATTTTGGCTTCTTGGAAGCCCTGGTAGGTTCCTGAATCTGGAGGAGAGGGTATGAATGCTGTGGGAGATTTCAATGTTTTGCCCAACACTGCGGTAAATAGTAACCTGTTGAGTAGACATTAGTTTGTGACTTTACAAATGTAGAAAAGTAAAAATGTCATTTCAAAAACCTCACATTTTCATTAAGATTCTTTTAGTGAATTGATCCGTGCACAGATTTTCAAGGCAGGGCCTAGCTTAATATTCATTGCACTCATAAGGTGGTCCTCTTTTAATAAGAGAAGAGCTTGTCCGTCAATTTCCTGTGCTCTGAATTCATCTGCAATATCTTGGCAACCTGTAAGAGCAGAAGCAGCATGTCAGAAATAACATGTAGATCAGTCACAATATGCTCTTTTTTTTTTTTTTTTTTTTGCTGAGGCAATTGGGGTTAAGTGACTTGCCCAGGGTCACACAGCTGTTACATGTCTGAGGCCACATTTGAACTCAGGTCCTCCTGACTTCAGGGCTGGTGCTCTATCCACTGCGCCACCTAGCTGCCCCTCACAATATACTCTTAACAGGAACTAAGATATCTCAAGTGCTCTTCCTGGAAAACTAAAGAAATGCATGTATGACACTCTTGGGCGACCTCAGGAGCAAGAAATCACATGATGATGCCATTGTAAAGGGAATAATTAATTCCAGATACTTATAAAGTAAGGCAACTTTTCATTTTTTTCCATAAGAAGCTAGGCTTACAATTTACCTTTAAACATTGTCAATAGAAGCTTTGCTCTAATATACAACATAATTCTATTGGTTTCGCAGCTCCAAGGCAGAAAGTGAATGGGACACACATTGTTTTTAGGATTAGCATCTCTCTAATGAAGCATGTCACAAGATGTTAATAATGATGAATAAGTTTTATTTGTGGATAATTTGGGAAAAGATGAAAAGAACATCTCTCAGTTTCAAATCCTGACCCCAGGAGTCACTTCTTTCCAAAGTTGCAGAGTTCTGTGGTCACTATCCCATACCTTGTCACATAAACAGTAGATAACCATTAGCTAGTTATATATCTAAAGAAAATTTCATCTTCCCCCTAGACAACCTATTGGGATCTATTTGGGATCTAGCTATTGGGTTCATTTGAAACACAGACAGTATTTGAGATCAGCTTGGATCAATTGTCCCACAGCTTAATTAACTGATTTAATGATCAAATCTAAGTGTGATCACAGAAAGAGGCGGTAGTAGCAACAGCGTAACATGACTCAGATTTAAGGTGGCTACTTCAAAGAGCATTTCTCATGTCAAACTGATCTTTAGCCAAATAGCCAATTCTTGATATTCTCACATCAAGTTCTCCTAGTTTAGGTACTATTTTGGAAAATGCCTTAACTCTTCTTGCATTCCATTTCTCCACAAAGAAGGGAGACTTCAAGAGTGACAAGTTAGCACTGAGCAGAGTGAGGCAGGAGGAGAACTCTCTGCATGGCAAGGCCATTATAAAATTCTAACACCATTATTAATTGTGCCATGATTAGAGACACAAAGTACCACTCTACTTAAATACTTGTAAATTTCAGCCACCTTTAGGAAGGAAATTGCATAAGTGAAGCTGTCCACTGAATCTCTGCATCCCAATTGGTCAAAAGCATCAATTCTTTTTGCTAACATAAGCTTATTTTCCTCCCACAAAACTGCCTTCCTAGAGCAGTACTATAACTCCTGCTAAAACCAATTAATAGAACGTTTCCCTCATGTTCACCACGTTACCATTCCTTTCTGTTTCTAGTTTTTAATTTCATTTTCTAATTGGATTTTTTCCCTTTCCTTATAAATCTTTGTTTCAATAATTTCTCAGTCACCCATTGGTGTCTCTCACAAATATTTTACTGATATCCTCAACTCCCCACATAGAGAAACTATAGAGTTAAAATGGGGTTACTCACCCTAGAGAAGTCCCTTTTCCATTCCCAGATGTAGCTCTCAACAAAACTGGACAGAGAGAAAGTGACTAATCTTGCATCTACTTGTGACTTAGCCTTCATTTTATGAGGGGTGGGGATGGGAGGGAATGTAAAACTCCTCTCTTCAGTCTTATTTACAAGAGCACAGGAAAGAAAAGAGAAAAAAGATACGAGTAGAGCTCAGCCTTTTTTCAGACAGCAGGCGCAGTGAGAGAGAATCCAGAATCTAAGAGCTACATTTGGGAAGAGAAGCAAGGCATTCTCCACGATGACCAACACACATGTTTTTGTTCCTCAATGTAAAAGAGCAAACCAATAAAAAGATTCTTCTTCCAAGTGCTTGGTAAATATATTCCCCAAATAATAAAAGTGGGGAAAGTCAAGGAATGGATTTTTGGGAAACAGCAAAATCTTAAAGGGCATGGAGTCTTCAGTATCTAGGCTACAACTTTCTTATTCTCACCACAGAACAGAATTAAAGCTATATATGAATGTAGGCCAAGCCAGAGAATAGAAAGTTATTTTTCTTAGAATTAAAATCATTTGCATCTAGAAACTCATTAGAGAAAAATGAATTTCACAAGTTTTTCTCCAGACAAATGATATTTAATACAGCTTGGGCATTACATCCATTATGCTCAGTTTAAACAAACACTGCTGATGCCTATGTGATTTCTGTATTTTGTATACAGACATCAGCATATACACAGCCTTCTGTCTCCCTAAAAGTTTGTAAAAGTTATTAATAAAACAATGACATTTGTTGACATGGATTCCTACTGCTGAAACTGAACTTCTGTAGTGCTAGATACTATCTTTCCAAATGAGGGGGGAAAAGGGGAATGAAAAGAACAACAAAATTCCAATCCTCATCTCCCCATAATTCTGTCCGAAAGAGATTGTTTGCCCATTTGTACTATTTTAATAAGAACTTCTTGATCACAACTATGGTCACCAATCAATTCCTAGTCACAGCTACAGAAGGCTGTCTTGAGAAGAGTTTCATGAGCCTTCAAACAAAGAGCTGACACGAAGAGCAATGTGTTGTTCAACTGATGGGTCAGTGAGGACTTAAGATCTTTTGGCAAATTCCAAGAAATTCATTACATCACGGCTCCAAGAAGATATCCCAACTCAATTTACAGCAAACAGAAAGGCACAGAATGTGTCACTTAAGACCTGTTTTTTCTCCGAATACAGAGGCTCACATAAGCTCTAATATACTCATGTTTATGTAGAAAATAAAAGAAGGAAAAAAACTATCAGAACAAATACAAGGAGGCCTAGAGAAAGAAGGCAGAATATTCTCAATTCTGAGAATGAATGAATTACTGCTAGTCACAAAACATTCTTTCTTTAGGACAAACTCAAGGGGAAATAACCCTTCCTCAGAAAGAAAGCTATATTCTTCAGAAAGAAGTGCCAAGGTGAGTTCTGGTAGAGCCACAAGGCACTCAAAGAGAAGAAAAGGGATTGTTCTGACAAAATTTCCTCACTCTGTAAGCTGCTCTACGAGAACAAACTTTGGAAAAAGAGGTTCTACCTAATGCCCTAAGACACCATGTAAATGAAAATTTACTGGAACAAGTCAAAGCCCCTTATAAGCAAACCCCTCTCTGAGAAGGCAGTAAAGAGTCAAAGTAAGCCACTCGATCAATGTAGAGAAATAATTCTTTGTTATCAAAGGTCTAATATTAATTCCTAACACCTGAAAACAAAGTAATTTGATGGATACTGATAATTATTAGCATTAAGAAGAAATTGTTTTTCTCTCCACGTGAAGCCAGTTGGACAACTTTTAGCTATTCTAAACGCCTACCAGTCCTGGGGCACAAGGCTCCTTGTGTATGATGGGCAGACCCTTAAGAAATCAGGGCAATCATACCTGTAATGTATGAATGTGAGCTATTAGCTTCAATCCTGGAATTCACAGATCAAATTGAAGCATTGCAAAAACCAATTTCTGAACACAATCATGAAGACGAAGAGAAGAATCCACCAGGTCTATCTTGGTATTTCTTGGATCAACTATCATTTTTGACATTAAAAAAAAAAGTCCCTCCCTTAGCATTTGGAGCAGTTTCTAGACATAATTCAATAGAGTCAAGTCAATCCTGAGGAGGACAAAAGCCAAACCCCAATCATGAAGGATTTCAAATGTGTTCATGGGCAGATTCCATTATTGGCAACAAAAACAACAACAACAAAACATCGACACTAGTCTAACATTAGAAATACACTCCAGTGAATATAGAAACAGCAGCCAATGAAGAGACAACACTTCTCTGTAAATCTGGTTCTAGGCATCTACAAGCTGAGTGCTCAACATTACCCACTGGCATTGAGACTCTTGGAATTATGTTCAAAAATATGTTAACTTCTTTGTAAAGGATTTTATTTTTTTAATCATTGTCTCCATTTAGAGTGACCAACTGAAAGAAGAAGAATATTAAAAAAAAAAAGTTTCTAGAACAAGCTGATCAGTTCAATTTGATAAGAAAAGTATTCTTTCCAGGTGAATGTTATCAAGCTGGTAGACATAAAACAATAAGTACTTTTCCAAAAGTATTTACTACTTTTTTCTTGCCGCTTTTTATAGATTTTAAATGTGATCTTGAAACCGTGCTTGTCCTTCATAAATAATTGTTGGACACATTTTAATGATTCTGGCAAGTACAGAATTCCAAAGTGGCCTTGTCTTCTAAAAGGCACAGAATGTGTCACTTAAGACCTCTGCTTTTGCCCTGAGTAGAGGCTCACATAAGCTCTAATATAGTCATGTTTATGTGGAGAATAAAAGAAGGAAAAACTATCAGAACAAATACAAGGAGGCCTGGAGAAAGAAGGCAGAATATTCTCATGATATTATTACAAAACCCAAAAGAGAATAGACATTGGGAAAAAAATGAGCATCTTTTTGTGAGCCACACACACTGGGCCAGGATGAATGTCAGGAATAGTAGATGAAAAACCGTTGATCCTATCTATCATCAGCAAAGGCACAAGTTTCTGCAGTAACATAAGTAAGCTAGCCATCCCCCCCAGGAGAAAGCAAATATGGGAAGATTATTGTTGCAATGAAAAAGAGGAAGAGCAAAATAAACAAGCTGGTGGAAATAGTGTACTACCCCAAATGCTAATGAGTAAGAAAAACAAATAAGAAAGAACAGCACACTCACTCTAACAAGTGAAATGGAATACCTTTTCATCTCCTCTTTTAAAATTTCAGAAGCATGTTTTATTTGAAAAAAATTAGTAGTTGGTTCCCTTGAAAAAACAAACTTGGTTTTTCTTTCAAAGAAAGAAAAATTTCATAGTCCAAAAGATCTTGATTGAGTATCAAAAATATAAAAGAAACCTATTTTTTAAATGATTTTTTCCCCAAAAAGAATGGAAGGAAGGGAAGAAAAAATAAGGAGAGGGTAGAATAGAAAAATAGAAGAGCAGAAGGAAAGGAGGGTCTGATTCAATCTCTCTACTGACCTCTCTAGAGAAATCAGACTGAAGAGAGGAGTGCCCCTTAATGTCTTCATCGGCTGGGGTGGGGTGGGGGTGTCACAGCAGGAACAGGACTAGTCAGTTTCTATCAACTTGGGGGAGTCTGAGAAAATACCCAGTTGTGCTGAGGGAATAAGCAAGAGGAAACAAATCACATTTAAATAGCAACTGCCAATGAACACAAACACAAAGCATTTCAACAGACATCTAGCACAGCTAGTGTGAGAATCTAATGTGGTTCCTGGGTGATTTGCGTTAAGAAAAAAACATAACCACCCACCAAAAGCCTGAACACATACCTGGCAGAGAATGGATAAAGGCCCACACTTCATCCACCGTCCACACCGACGGCTCTGTCTGCGCCACGGGGAGCAGGTCACTACTGTCGGGCCCCTTCCGAAGGCGGCCCTCCCGGAGCTCACGCTCTCTCTCCCTCTCACTCTGCCTCCGCAGGCGAGTGGTCATAGCAGTGGGCACAGGCTCTTCGTGAGGAGCCAGGCCTTCTTCTGCAGATGGATAAGTAATGGGAAGCTGGAAAACGCAGTACAAGTAAAATACAGCATGGCACTTTCCTTGCATGTCTGAAAATGGTATTGTAGAGGGGAGTGAATTTTCTACAGACCTGCCTAGGAAAGTGTTCTCGCGTCACCCCGTCAGGGCCACTCGGACGACGGCCACTGTGCCCAACACTCTGATTATCAGGCTTCCGATTCCAACGGCTAAGTGCAAACTTCTTGGAACAGCTAACATTGTACCTAAGAAACCCAAGTAAGCAGAACACATTCAAACGACCTAAAATAAGAGGCAATCTGTACATACTGTTTGGATTAAGTATATGTGATTACTCAAGTACCATATATTTTTCTTTTTTTCCCCCTGAGGCAATTGGGGTTAAGTGACTTGCCCAGGGTCACACAGCTAGGGAATGTTAAGTGTCTGAGACCAGATTTGAACTCAGGTCCTCCTGACTTCAAGGCTGGTGCTCTATCCACTGTGTCACCTAGCTGCCCTATACCATATACTTTTAATAAATACTGAGGCCTCACCATAAATGACCCCATTATTAAACAAACTTACTCTTGGGAAAATCATGATACACCTCACTCTAATCCATAAAGCTTTTAACAACAGTGTAATTCTTATTTTCCCTAATGCTAATGAAATGAAATGAAATGCCTACTGTCTATGTGTAATGGTTTAACTTATATTAAATTTTGTTTTCTTCTGCTAGAAATTGTAAAAAGATTTAGGTAGAAAATTTAAGATAATTATTATGAGATGTTGTAATTTCCTTTAAAACATTAAATAATTGGGGTAGAAAGATGGAAAATCAATCTTATGAAACTTTTCAAAATATGACTGAAATTACAAAGTGAAAATGTAAACTAAAGCCTTCAAAACTTCAAGTACTTCATCACTCCTCTGAAAGGAGTAAAGATACATCATTTTTTTTAAAATGACACAAGTATATTTTTCATCTATCAACAGAATTAAAACATTTTCAATTACATGTTACCAAAAGATATATAAACATTTATAGAATTGTCAGAATTAGGACAAGGTATTTTTTTTTTGTTGATTTGATTTCCACCACAAGGAGAAAAAAGCAGCATCTTTGGGGCAGATCAGTGGGAGCAAAATCAGTTTAATTACAGCTATTCAAGTGCCTTTCCCCCCCAAAACCATCAGGTTCTTCCAAGTGTATGCTCACATAAAACAATCTTTTTTTTTCCCCCCCTTAAAGGGCAAGGGAAGCTTTAAGCTTAAAGAAGGAATGTGACATGAAGAATGAAAGAGAAAAATGTTAGATTTCCAACTGGTCAGTGATTAGTACACCTCTTATTGTGTTCTTTAATAGAAGTAAAAAGTCTCATAATCATTAGAAGTCTAATGATTTCATTGGATTAGTATGTAAACAGACACAAATAATTTTCCTCACTCTTTTTCTGAGTGAAAATAATACCAGAAATTTAAAAAAAAAAAAAAAAAGAGCAAATTATGGACATAAATAGAGCATTCGTTTTTTCCCCCAAAGGAAAAATATGCAATGGGCCTTATACTTGGATTGGAAAACTGCTCATCGATATTTACATCTCATTTGTTTTTGTTAATTCTACTCATCTCTGGAAAGACCTCTATAAAAATGTTTAATTTCTATTATCCAAAGATGACTACTCTTTTCCCATAAGGAATAATGAGGGGAAAAAAGAGGGGAGAAAACCACTCTCCTGGCTTTCTTAGTCACCTGTGATTTTAGTCCATGGAAAAAAATCCTCTTAAGTCATTAGAATAAACACTAAAAGCCCTAAGCAACAGAAACTTCCCTCACCTCTAATTCATACTTTGCAACATTTCCCTATGGTGCCTCTTGTCCCCTTACAGGGTAAGAAATAAAGGATGAAATTATGTTGTGGAAAACCCCGATGGCTTAACAGTTTCAGGAAGGAAGGTAGAAAGAGAATGGGAAGGGCGAATATCTAAGACCTCAAACAAATATCATTTTAAAAAATTATACAAACAAACATCACATGGTTCTGGCTTAACTTTATTTTTTCCAATATTTGTTATAGCCTCTCTGCTGGAACCACATAATATTTATTTTTAATTTTTTAAGATAATTCTATTAAATGAGGCTGCTAAAGCAGCTAGTTGTACTTCACTGTATCATGAAAAAGCCAGAGCATCTATTTTGCTTACCATTATTCTTAATAATAGAACAATTTTCAATCCCTCCAATATTATTAAGTAATTTTATGAAGTCTTTGTAGAAAAGCTTTGGTTTCATCTATGTATAAATGCACTCGCATTTAATAACGAACCTGTAAATAAATATATATTTCATCATGGGAGGGAGAGAAAGGAGTTCCAAAATAATTTTCAAAAAATGCAAAGTATTTACTATATAATTTATCTAGGATATTTCCTGTTTGAATATTTTATAGTATATTAGAACATGAAAGCATGGTTCACCAAATTTAAATCTGAAATGATAAAAGCAAGTTAATGCTGATCATTTTAAGAAAGAAATGATAAAAGAATTTTTAAATTAAATGTTCATGATTAGTTTTCAAATTATCTAAATCTAATTTTTTTTATATATTTCTGATTCTTAAAGATTTTTAAAGTTACAATCTTCTTAACTTGGAGACCACTCAAAAATAAGAAAGATATTTTAATCTTATAAAATTAATTTCAAAATATCACTTCAAAATGGGGGAATAAATTAGCAGGCCTCCTGAAAATACTGAAAAAATAAAGTTAAGCCAGGTTTCATTTCAGCATCTTAGTCAGCTTCATAAACACTCTCTGCATTATAGGAATTGAGGGGACTAAGGGAGAAGGAAACTGTCATCATCCTTCAGCATCATTGTGGAAGATGGCACTTTTAGGCACATATTATATCACTGAGCTATGACAATGGAGCATTTCATCTAACTCCAACATAAGTTATGAATATGGCATTTCTAAGTAGCACACCTAATGTCTGAATGTTTATCATTATCATAATCCCTCTCTACACTCCTAGTCTACACTTGCAACATTATAAAACATAAGTTTAGTTATTAAACCAATATTTTTGTAGACTTTTTTATTTCAGTAAATATTAAGACCAAAAAAATACCTTTTGGCACATGACATAGTGCAGAATCGTTTTGAACGTAGGAACTCATTAGCATATCCCATCTTCCCACAAAATTCACACTTGAGCAATTCACTGTCCATTTCCTCTAATCCCTCTAAAAAAAAGGGGGGGGGGAAGAAAAGAAAAAAAAATCCAAATATTTAACTGTGTTTTGTGAAACTTCTAGGGTGGCTGTCTCAACTGTAGCTTAGCAGCTCTTGAACTTCTCAGTCAATGGCCCCTTTGGCAGGACAAATGGCTCTGGTAACCAATCACACCATCCTTGCTCTCCTGCCAACATGCAAAACTCTGTCTAGATAAATAACCATTATTTTAATGTAATGTTCCCTTACATGAAATCAATGTAAGATTTTTTTAAATCTTACTCACTTACTTACATCTTACTCATGAATTACCACTATGCACTGCTTTTGGAGAATCATTCATCAAAAGTGCATATGGCTATATGTACACTTAGATAGCTTAAGTCAAAAAATAAAAGGTAGTAACAAAGATCATAAAACTACTATAACTTTCCTTTAACTTAGACTCTTCTCCCTAAATTAAATCCAATGGCATCTTCCTTCAAGGCCTGACACAAGTATTCAAATTCTCCAAGAAGCTCAATCAAGATAATTTTGTCCCAGCTGATAAGTTATTCCCACTGCTGATATTCATTCAAACAACTTTATATTTGTTGTATTCCCCCAAGAATAATGTTACCTCTCCTGTATACAGCATTTTAAGATTTATCTGAGCTTCAAAACAGTGGTATTAAGTACTAACAGCAGTATCTGAACCCAGGGCTTCCTTCCTGTCTCCGGATACCACAATATATTCAATACTTCATGAGAAAAGAAACTATTTTCCTTTTTTTTTTTCCCCCGAGGCAATTGGGGTTAAGTGACTTGCCCCAGGGTCATACAACTATGAAGTGTTAAGTGTCTGAGACCAGATTTGAACTCAGGTTCTCCTGACTTCAGGGCTGATGCTCTATCCACTGCACCACCTAGCTTCCCCTCCTTTTTGTTTTTGTACGGCCAGTTAATAGACTACATGCATAGGTACTTAATAAATGTCTGGTGAATGGAATTGAATCCATAGTTCTTTATGTCCTATTTGCTTTGATCCAATGAGACTTTTTTTGTGTTCTACAAAGTATTTAATATTATGATAGGCACTCACTTATGCATTCAAGGGACACTGTTTAGTAAATTGATCAATCACAAATAGTTCAATTTAAAAAATATTTTCCTCTTTTCTTATGTGATCATATTCACAAACCACACAAATATGCAATAAGATTGTTTCTCTGGTTAATAGGTTTTTTGGTTATAGATGCCAAATAGACTCTTTCTGTGTTGTCCCTTTTAACAAAGCTTTGTATAAAGACAAACTCTCATTTAGATATTTTAAGATGATATTAGGGAGCCTGAATTATAGAAATAAGGATAACATGTACTCATTAAGAAGCTTGCCAAGCACTGAAATCATGGTATCACTGAGGAGACAGATGGCAAAATATTAAATTTAATGAAAGATAACAAGAATGGCTAAAAGAACATTTTTCTAACAACATATAGTTCTAAGAAATGTTTTATAATGGATGAACAAACCAAAAGAAAATTATACTAAAAAATATTTTAAGGAGCATGTAAAACTTACTGCTCTAATAGTAATGAGAAAATGATCTTTCTTCAATGAGTAAATGGAGAAAAAATTTTGCCCAGGGCTAGAGGATCAGCAGCTCAATCCAGTCCAGGTCTTTATAGGTGATCAGTCATATAGACCTCGGAGCTTCCCCCCAACTAGGATGTTGAGGTACCCCCACACAATTCCTCTGAACCATCACCACCACTGACCTAGGGTAATGTCAAGGGCAAATTACTTTAACCTTCCCTATGACCAAGCAGACACTATTTAAGACCCTTTGTTCCCAGAACACTGGTTCACCATAGCCAGAGTACACAGACAATGGTTTAGAATAAAATTTGTGATTGCCAAACTCTAATAAAAAGGGAGCAAAGGGAAGGTGGGGGAAAAATTAGCTGATAATTGTAATATTTTAAAAATAACATCTTTCAAATTACCTTATTACCTTAAGAATCAAAGGAAACAAGAAAAAATAACATCAATTTGCAGCTCATAATGGTTAACTACTAATACTAAGTAAACAAATAAATTAAACTTCAAAAATACAAGACAGAACACATCAACAAGTTTGACGGCTGATGGAGCCTGCTGACCCTTGGGGAAAAAAGTGTTGAGGGAGAGGGTACAAAAGGCATTTTGTCACAAAGTCAAGGAAGGAGGACAAGAGTCTGAACTGGACACGTGCATCACCCCCTTCATGCCTGGTTAAAGTTAAGGCTGAAACTTAAGAGTATCAGCAGAGATCTGAATGTTAACAAGTGTGCCTGTGCACCTCCCATCAGGGTTCTGACAGCTGAGTGACCCAGAGATTTCGTCAGTGAGGATATGGATCCTAATCCCTCCAAACCTGATCCGGTCTCATTTTTGTCCATGTTTCCTCATAAATCCTCCATCAATGCTCTGCCTGCTATGCTGAAGTCGTCCCTTGCTCTTTCACATCCTGGGGTATAGCGATCTCTCAGGTTGCCCATGTCCCTTTCACTGTAAGTCCTGTCCTAGCAACAGGCCCACCCATGGGCCCTGAATGCCAAGGCAATGTGGCAGAGAAGAAAGCAAGCTGGGTCTGACTGTGTTTGAGGAGAGTCTTGGCTCTGCTACTTCCCACCTTTGTAATCCTGTCACTCAACCTCCCAAGGTTGCCATCCCCTCATCTTTGTAGAAAAGGCCTCAAGGGCCCCTTCCATATCTGAGCCTCAAATGCTCTCTTCTGCCTTCCCCACTTCAGCCCACAGAGCACTGACCTACCAGTAACATGCTACCGCTTCTTCTGAGATTGCAGCCTTCACTCCAGCACCCTCAAAAAAAGGCAGAGGGGCTTCTGGAGGAATCACAGACAACTCTGAAAACAGTGCTTTTCCATTCTGCTCTCCTCCTCCTCCTCCTCGCTTACTCCCTTGTAGACACAGCTCTTGGCCCATCAGCTGAGCCTCTCCAAAATATACTTACTGAAAGACCAATGCAAGAAGCTGCCCCTTCTCAGGGGCCCAGCATCTGGGCCACCCCGGCTTTTATCTGCTAGGTTCCAGGATGGAGAGTTAAGTCAGGTCCTTTGGTATTACGGTGTTTCACCAGGCTTTGTCCTGCACCAGAGGCTGAGTATCATTAACACAGTAAGTCGGCAGGGCGTAGCTGAGCAGACGAGGTCCTTGCCACGTGACCACAGAGCTCACACAAGCTGCCGTGCTGAAAGCACTCTGTGGGTCTCAAAGCCATGGTAACGGGAGTTCTCTTGCCAGCTGTGATTTAAAAGCACTGGGCAACCTGACACAATAACTGCCTCGCCTTTTTGGACATCAGACACCTCCCATCACACCAGCCAGCACTCTTGGTGCTCACATGGCGTTTCTCTTCTTTCTGAGAAAGAAAAGCAAAAGGAGGGTCTGAAGTCTCGCTCCGACAAGTTGTCACCACACATGTATGGGGCATCTGCACATCAAAATCACCCAGACTGCATCAGGAGAGAAATCTGTTCAGCCATCTGAAGCCAGTGAGACGGCAGGTGTCTGGTGCTGCCCAGAAGAGACCTGCCCTGGGGAAAAGAGAATTGCCCTAGGGAGAAAACGTCTGTTCTAGGGAGAATTACGCTGTTCTAGGGAGGAGAGGTCTGTCCTAGGGAGAAGAGGTCTGTCCTAGGGAGAAGAGGTCTGTCCTAGGGAGAAGAGGTCTAACCTAGGAAGAAGAGGTCTGTCCTAGGGAGAAGAGAATTGATTTAGGGAGCAGAGCCCAGCACAAGAAACTAAACAACAGAGGTGATGCTGCTGTTTCTGAGGTAGGGGGAGGGGGTGACCACGGCTGGATCTAACACTAAGAGGTCCGTGGCAAGGAACAGCCTAACCCTAAAAGGGATTTTAGAGCCATAATTTAATTTTTCATCTAAAAGTAATGAGGGGAAAGTAAATTGTAACATCCCTTTTCTAGCACCTGAATGGCACTGACCAAGCTGATGGGCCACTTGCACATCAGCCCCACTGTAGATAAGGAGCTCCTGATCACTTTGTGTTAAATACCTATTTTTCATTTCCCTGAAGTGATGTGATGCAAAAGGTGTAAGGTCACAGGAATACAGAAACTGATCACTGTTTATAAAAATGACTTGGAATTAACTCACACATGATGTAAGCTTTTAAGTAAATATTTTTCCCATTATTAATCTGCTCATGTTTGAACATTTCTAGCCACATTTTATGCATACTAAGAGACTCTTCTTTCTTGCACATACTCTTGCACATCCACCATAATCCTAAATGTCATGAATTTTATAAATCCATTGAATAAAAATAATTAAAAATTTTCATGTTTTTCCTACTTGTGTACACAAGAGGGCCCATCAGAAACACAATGTAAGCAGGAAAATGTTTGTATACATACAGTAGTTACTGTAGGCACATAAAGTATATAATAAAGTACACTGGATCTCAGATTGTTTCACATTTATTTTCCTATTTTAAATCCAAAATAAAAACTTCCTTACTAAAGTACTGTACTTAATCCAAAGAGGGCATTAAAATAAAAAAATCTAGTGATTAAAATTTAAAAATCTTAAATTAAGCCCATAAGAAAAATTTATAAGTCAAAGTTTCTAATAATATTTTGTTAATCTTCCAGTTCACATAGTAAACCAAATTAGCTTAATATTAACAAGAAACAAAGTAAAACTTTTGTTGGAGATTACAATTTCATTTTTCTAAGATGTATAAAGAGGAAAATACTAATACTTGAATGAAATGAACTTTTTCACAAACTAATCATTCACATGTAGATGCATAATAAACTGAAAATGCTATGGGTAAAACAAACAAAAAAAAAGCAATTTCAACCATTAAAACAAAATGCTGTTTATCACCTGTGGTATGCAAATCATTTTAGTAACAAGCTGTAATCTCTTTGTGCTCCCCCATGTGTGGCATTTACTTAGAAAAAACACAAGTAGCCCAGAGATTCTAAAATAACCAAGGTTAAGCCCTCCCTTTAGGATCTATGGAAACTCATGGACAGAGTGAAGAAGGAAGAAGCATGTCCTTCTGCAGTGATGGATGGAGTGCCCCCACCAATGAAAGCACAGATTCTTCAAGGCAGCAACACAAAACTAAGTAAAAAGCTAAGGTGGAATGGACAAGCATGAAAAGTCAAGAAAAATCCCTGTAAGGCTTATTTGAAATGCAAATGACAAACCTTCAGCAGCCACGTCCTCCATCTCAGTGTCTGATGAATTATCAGCATGCTTTGTGTTGTTCTGAAGCTCAGTCTGCACACACACACCACTCATGACCGGGCCATCCAAAAGGGGCCTTTTTTTCATAGGCTGTTCGACTAGTAAAGATGAACGGCTCACCTAACATAAGAAAGAAACAAGCTACCTTTTGGTCAAATAAATTAATTTCTCCAAATTTTGAATTATGTGAAAAAGGTTATTTAATTGCTCTTAAACCTCGATCTAGAGAGCGCTCACACAACTACATTTACCCTTAGAAGGTTGAGGGCAGAACAAAAATGTCCAATAGGTTTGAAAATATCTATAATATCTATCTGCAATAGCAAAAAGACAGAAAAATGTACATGCTCACGAAGCAGGCATGGCTGAACAAATGTAGTATATGGATGAGATGAAAAATTACTGTCCCAAAAAAGAAGAAATATGAATTATGAGAAACATTAGGAAGGTTTGTATGAACTGACATACGAAAGCAGAATCCTACTGCAAATGAACTTCAGATGACAGATTGGAGCAGATGCCTTTTTCAGAGAGGAAGGGGTGGGGGAATGTGGGGAGGTACTAGTTAAACATTCTAGAAAAACAAAAATGCATCCATTATAAAAAAAAACAACTAATTTCTCCTTTTCATGTCTAGAAGTTGACTTATAGTCTCATAATTTGTTATAACTAACCAGAGATATTCATTAAAAAACTGATTTCTTGGGAAGATGGGTCATTTGGAAGATCCATCAGGGTCACTAATAATATTAAATGACTGCTCCAATGTATGAAGATAAATTATCACCACTCCTGTTTAATTTGCTCTGAAGAGAATTTGAGAATTTTCTTGGATAATCTAGTATAATTGTCAAGACTTGGATTACAATTTTGCACTCCCAAGGTATTCCAGTTTAGTACTCTTCACCAAGCAGTATATACAAAAAGAGCTTCTTAATGTTGATTACTTTATAAATGTTGGGTTTTTTAATCTCACTCAACATTTACAAAGTACTTTAATAAGGTTTATTAAGCAATAATCATCACCATATCCTGTGGCTTCAACAGCTATTCTCCAGTAAAATGAAGCACAGAATGCTTTGTCTTGCTTGGCAGGTATACAAGACGGAAGGCTAACAGCTAAGGGCTTCTAGTGGGAAGAGGCCTAGCTCACTCCATCCAGTGCTGACATAAAGGCAAGAACATATGGCTCTACAGAGGTTTCAATCTCTGTTGTGTCTACTCTTCCTGCTTTTAGATGAGGCAGTGTTCAGGTTGGCTAGGGATCTGTGACCTATAAAAGATCAGAAGAGTGATTGCTCTAAGTCCAAGTTTTACAGGAGATCCAGCCCATGTAAGTCAGCAGATGAGTCCCTGAAGCAATCTGACCTGAGACAAGCAGTGGCAGAGATGAGGTCTTATCCACTCATCAACTATGCTGAATTTGGAAGTGATTTTAGAAAATAGTAGGTACAAACCACACTATAGGTTTGAGTCTACTCTTTCTCCAAAGACTGAAGAGGTATGAGGGTCAAGTGCTCTCAAGGTTTGGGATGATGGGGGTGGGGATATAGAATGTCCCCACTTCTGCTCCTACTTTATCTTCACAGTAAATATTTCTCTAAAAAAAGCTAATTAATGTGAACTAGTTAAGTCATACTGGGGGTGCCATAACTAGTAGTTGATATTAGTGAAAACATTCCAGAATGGGAGTTCATGCTGAAAACTGGGGAGAAAAACACCCCCATATTCCTTAAGGATTCCCCTAGACGGTGAAGAGATGTAGCCTAGCTCTAGGATCCAAACTTGGGTGCTCATGTGGGTTGGAAGAGTAGATCTAAAGCCTTGATATATTGATTATTTGAGAGGATCGTTTATCCAGTCTGTATTAAAGATTCCATTCATTCATAAATGTTTCATGGCAGCTTTTCCACTTAAAGATGTAAGATACTCTTAATTCTTACTAAATATACCTAAGGAAAAATTATAATAGTTGAAATTGGAGGAAAAATTATACTACTCTTATATTAAATTTACTTACATATCATTAAACTATCTAAGAGAACCAGGTAAAAGTTCTTAAAAGAACTGTGCATTAACTTTAAAGATAAGACCTATAAAAACAAACAAACAAACAAACAAAAAACAAATTTGATTTGGGAGGAAGGAAGAAAAAGAAGAAAAATAATGAAGTATAGAATGATGACAAACACTATATAAAATCTTCAAAAGCCAAAAGTTTCAAATGTGCCTACAACATTAACATCCTGTAGATTTTCAAAAGTTCAAATAAAAAGGATTTTCCACTTAATCATCTCTTGCTTAGAAAATGAAGTTAATTAAACATCTCATTTTCATATAAGTTAGTTAGTTGTTTGTTTCAAAATTTCTAAAAAATCCAATAAGTAGAACAAAAAATGGAAATATAACAAGTCTACAGAGAACATCTACTTGAAGGATATGAAATTTGGGCATTTAACCCTAAGGAAGGACTTCTTTAAGAAAACTAATAGCCCTGGACTTACAGTAGTTGTGATGATTTCTTATATTATGTTTGACAGTTTACTTAAAAACATAATGTTTCTTTTCTTTCTTTCTCTTTGGTTTTTTTTGTTTGTTTTTGGTGAGGCAGTTGGGGTTAAATCACTTGTTAAGGGTCACACACCTGGTAAGTGTTATGTGTCTGAGGCAACATTTCAACTCAGAATCTCCTGACTTCAGGGCCGTTGCTCTATCCACTATACCATCACTTAAAAAATGTTTAATATCACTAAGGATGCAATACTAATTAAAACAATGTGGAGGTACTAACATTACAGCAATAGTAGCGAGTATTTACATGGGGCTTTAATGCTTGCAAAGCACTTTACAAGTATCTCATTTTATCCTCACAACCACCTCTGGATGTAGATGCTACTGTTATCTCCATTTTACAGATGAGGAAACAAGGGCTGACAGAGGTTAAGTGACTTGCCCAGGCTCACAAAACCAGCACTAAGTGTCTGAGGCAGGACTTGAATTTACCCTTTTTGCCTCATTCCAATCAAACTGGAAAACAGAGGACAAAGATGTGCAGTGGAAAAACAAGAATAGTAACATACTGAATGAACTGTAAACTAGTATAATTTTTTGAGAAACATGTTGGCCTGTTTGGATAAAACACAAGTGTGAAATGATATAAAATGAAGGTCACCAAAGACCACTTGAGCAAAGTCTTCAGTGCTTGGAATAGAAGGGATCTGTTTGCAGACTTTGTTTAAAAAAAAAAAAAAAGACAACAACAAATCCCAACCCCAAACCAAATGTTCCATGACAGGAGAAGGACAACGTTCTGGTAAATCATGACAGACGTGACTGCAAGGGAATATTCTAGTACTGCTGAGACCAAAACTCCAAAAGGGCCAGAACAAAAGCTGGATCCTCAGAATGAGTTCTCATCAGCCAAGCTAAGAAGCCATCAGAGGTGGCCCAAAGGCAGGGGGCAGAAAGGCTGCTGAGACTGTTAAGCCCTGACTTGTTTCAATAGGCACAAAGCAAAAACTATATGGCTCTACTCTGTCCTTTAACAATTCTGACAGGTAACAAGAGTGATAAAATCCATGGCTGGAAAATAGTTAATTGAATATGAAATGAACTAAACTGGCCACCTCATGGCTGAAGATTTTCTCTAGAGAGAATCCTGAAAGCCAGGGAAGAACCCAAAAAGTCCTAGACTGAGACTCAGAAGACAAGGGATAAGCCTCATCTCTGTCTCTTCCTTCCTCTGGGCCTCAATCTCCACATTTGCAAAGTGAGGCTGCAAACTAAAGGGTCTCCCCAACCCCTCTCAGCTTTGCATCTCCGAAAGTTCTGTGTTCTATCCTCTGAGTCAAGGGCACGGACTAGTACGGGGCTCTTGGATGGATTTCTTTATGAACCTCTAAATGGAAGTATTTCCCTATAACATGATCCCATATAGGGGTATAGTCTCAGTTTCCCCAGATTGCTGAGGGAAGAGACTCTGCCATCAGCCTTGGTACCTTCAGCCAGGCCTGAGGCGAGGCTGCTTTAGAAACCGCACAAGACTATGGGAGAAGTCTTGTAATTTCTTCTCTTTCACTGCTTCTCTGTCTTAAAAAGTTGGGATTTTAAAATGACAGGAATCCTGAGAAAACTGCTCATTAGATTGGAACTAGAACTCCAAAGCACTGATACTTTCAGAGTCAAACAGGTTAAACACAGGGCAGGAACATTCTCACATAGGCCCTTTTCAAAATGCTAGTGTGTTAAGGAAACTACCTTGTTTATAACATCAACACTTCTCAACCATTATTTTGGGTACCTTAAGATATAAGAAAAGAAAAAGAAAAGTTCAGCTAATTTGGGTAAATTTCGAATTATTTTTTCCCTAAAAATTAGGAAAAGTAAAAGAATTCTCATTTTTAAAACAGAAAATTCCTGAATTTATTTTTTGTGTTGGTTCAGTTCAACAAAGTGACTGTGCATTTAATGAGTATAACTTTATTGGCATATAAAAAATCCTATGTAAACATTTGGAAAAAATGTGCTTTTTAAAAAATCTATGAAATTATCACTCTATTTGACCTTTCTGAACACGTGACAAAAAAATTAGGAAGTCATCTGGCACTTACAGGAAATGGCTCCAAGCCTTCTTGAATCACAAAGCCCTCAATAACATGGGTCAAGATCTGCGGCTTCACAATCGCCTGCGGAGGCCTGTTTTCTGCACTGGGAATGGTGCTGGGCAGAGAGGTGCTATTACTCCTCGTGGCAGCAGCTGGGAGCAGAAGTGGAGGAGGGGGCACAGAGGCATGGGGAGGGTCCGTCGGAGATTTGATGACTGATGCGCTGACTGACGCCACTGCAGGGAGCTCCACTTGGTCTGAAAAAAGCAAAGTCAGCTTATTCTGTGCCTTCTTTTACAGACGATCGCAGAAAGCAAGCCTCAAGTGCAACATTTGGCCCTGCGGCTCTGCCCTGAGAACAGAGGGATTCCCTCAAACCACCCAGTGACTGCTGAGTGATTTCTACTTTTTAGTGTGCACAAGACATTAAGCATACTTCTCTCCTTGCTGCACATGAAGCAGCCGAAGGGAAAAAAAGCCGTCTGGGAAATTTGGGCATCCTTCAGGGCCCACGGCTCTGTTGACTCTGGATCCAACTGGACGCTCTCAGACAGGAGCGCACCCGTCAGCTCCTTGGGATGCCAGCCTTTCCTTCTTGCCTTGTGGATGTACAGCAGCCAAGCACAAGACAATGAGAGATGGCAAGCACAGGAGACAGGCACGGCAGGAAGAGGCAGCCCCAATGGGGGACACTGTGCAGCGTCCCCTTTTCCCCTCTTCCCGGCCCCATTCTCTCCTGGCTCATCAGGATTCTGAGAGCACCTTCGTTCCTACAACTCATTTCTACACAGGTGACTGTCCATCCCTCTGGCCCCTTCTCTCCGACCCTGTACCTGCCACCTCAGTCTCCAGAATATAAAGGTAAACAGCAAAAGCAGCTCCCACTGCCCCTGAAGAAGAGCTGCCTGAGAGCCCAGGCCCGAGGCCAGCTTTGCTCTCTTTCTAGGACCCCTGGGCTGGGGTAAGAGTCCATTGCACTGTTTTGGTCTCCTGCAGCCAAGCCAACTCCCTTACATAACTCCACCAGCCTAAGAAATCCTACCAAGCCCATCACGGCACCAGGCGAGCATGGGCTCCTTTTTCTCCACTCCCTCTGGATTGTGCCGGCATCCCTACATTTGGTGCATCAGGGCAGATCAGCTCCCTTAGATCAGTCTTACAACTGGCAAGCCTGGCAGGCTAGTCTGCCCCCTGGAGATCTTGGTCCTTACATCTGGCCATTTGACTCCGTTCCCTGGGCTGCAAATGCACACTCCCCTCACCTCTGTGGCCCCAAACCCATCTTTCTTCAAGACCCAAATAGACTCCCAATTCTGAATGCGCACTGCGCCTTTCCTGACTAGCTCTCCTTCATTTATTTTATTTACATTTATTCTGCAAACATTCAGTCTGTATCTACTTATTCATGTACACTCTTTGAGGCCTCCTCTCCTCTCCCCCGGCATTATAAGCACTTGAGCACTGGGACTGGTTCTTTTTGGGCTATCTCTGTACATCTGGCACCTGGTACCAATCCCCACACTGGCAGCACCTGACACAGGCTCCCTCCTCACCTATAATCCACCGCCTCTGCCAAGAGAGGAAGGGCTCTCTGCCCTCAGATGGCACCACAGCACTGAGTCCGGCTCTGATGTCGTTCAAAGGGATTTTCCTTTCTACTCTTGGGACTGACTGTAGGAACTGCTTGAGAAGTAGCTGTGACCTCAGAACTTCTCCCTGAAACACTCATCCCTTCCCCAGTTCTAATTCTGCTTTCAGGGGCCAAAGAAGAAGCCCAATCTCTTTTTGACAGATGTGGAGCAACATCTGCAATGGTTTCATTTGATCCTCTCTTCTTCTACCATATTTTAGGGGGTTCAGCCTTCTAGGCCGCCCAACTGGATAAGGCGATTGCCTTCCTTAACTATAAAATGAAAAGGCCAGATGGATGGCCTCCAAGGTCCCTTCCAAATTCTAAATCCAAAGACCCTCATGTTAAAACCCTAGCCCGCTGCTGATTTTGCCCCACACAGTGCTTTGTTATCGTTCAATTGTTTTAATCACATCCAATGTGTTGTAACCACATTGACCACATTATGACCACATCTTGGCAGAGATTTTCCTTCTCCAGCTCATTTTAGTCAAGGAAACTGAGGCAGCCATGGTAAAGTGATCTAAGGTCATTCAATTAGTTTCTGAGGCCAGGTTTGAACTCAGGTCTGGCTCCAGGTTGGCATTCTATCCACTGAACTAGATGATAGAACTATGCTGCTAATTAACTAATCGATCCAATTAAATTTTTGTTTTTGAAGCTTGGGAGTCAAGAGATTTGCTTAAGTACCTATTTTTCCATATTAAATCTGACCTTTACATAGTTTTACATAAAAATCTTGTTACTCAATAGTCCTTAAAAAGTTTTATTATTAGAGTAAGACTTCTTAAGCTTTTTCTACTTACCACCCAAGAAATTTTTATATGCTCCTGGGCAGCCTTTTTGTGGTGGCAAGGAATTGGAAACTGAGTGGATGTTCATCAGTTGGAGAGTGGTTGAATAAGTCATGGTATATGAGAAACGATCAGCAGGATGATTTCAGAGAAGCCTGAAGAGACTTATATGAACTGATGGTAAGTGAAGTAAGTAGAACCAAGAGAACATTGTCCACAGCAACAAGATTATATGATGATCAACTATGGTGGACTTGGCTCTTTTCAACAATGAGGTGGTTTGGGCTGATTCCAATAGACGTGATAGAGAGAACCATCTGCATCTAGAAAGAGACTGTGGGGACTGAATGCAGATCACAACATACTATTCTCACCTTTATTGTTTACTGTTATCACCGTTTGTTTGCTTGCTTTTTCTCTCTCATTCCCCCCCACCCCCGCTTTGATCTGATTTTTTTTTTTGCACATGATAAATGTGGAAAAATGTATGTAAGAATTGCACACGTTTAACTTCTATTGGATTACTTGCTGTCTAAGGGAGGGGGAGAGGGAGAAAAAATTGGAACACAAGATTTTGCGAGGGTGAATGTTGAAAATTATCTTTGCAAGTATTTTGAAAAATAAAAGGCTATTATTATTTTTTTTTTTAAGTTGCGATTTAGACGCCTGGGCAAGCAGACTAAAAACCAGGAATATATGAACCATTACTTAAGATAGTCTAAAGAACATCTTTCAAGGAGTAACAAGTAGGCTGGCATAGTCAGGGCACAGAGTATGTGAAGGAAAGTAAAATGTTCCCAGAATGAAAACGCAGGAAGGAACCAAAGCTTTAAATTCCAAAGAATTTGAAATGTATCTAGTGTTGAAAAAAGGAGCAGAGGGTACTATCCCAAGACCCATACTTCAGGAAAATCTCTGGCAGCCGAGTAGAGAATGATTTAGTACTGGGAGAGAACAATGAAGCAACTACTGCAATACTCTATGTGAGAGTTAAAAAGGGTCTCAACTCTAGTGGTGGCTGTAGGAATATAAAAAAAGAGAGTGAGCATATGAGCAGCTGAGGAGGTGGGAATGACAGGACTTGGCAACAGACAGTTTGTACAAAGTGGGACAAGCCAAGGCTGACATGCAGGGTCAGAAGATTTAGAAGAGGAAATATAGGTCTACCTTTCTACTGCAAAGAGCCTTCTTAAGAAGTCTGGCCAAGAAGGAAGAAAGATATAGGTCATGGCTAGTGGACTTCAGTAGACTAAATGAGGATTTTTTTTTTTTTTTGGGAGGATGAGGGAGACATGATTCAGTTCGTAAGCAACAAGGAAGGAGCCAATAGAGAGAAATTGAAAATTAGAGAGTAGGCATTATAGTGAAAGAAACTGACCAAGAAATACTGAGTGGGAAAGGGAGCAAAGGGAAAGAAGATGGAGGGAGGGTATGGGATCAAAGTTGCATATAAAGGGGTGAGCCTTGGCCAGAAGAGGTTATTCTATCAAGACTAAAGGAAGAGATAGCAGATGAATGTCAGAGTACTGTGAGATGAGAAAGTAGAAGTCAGTGCAGTATAAGCCACATGCCTCACAAGGAAGCCCCTTGGCAAAAGTTCTCGCTTTACACTATCTCCATCTGCTAACCTGGTTACAGACACTACAGACTAACATTATCCAACCCTCAATGGCCCTATGACACTGTATTCCTTCATATAGGCATCTTAAGTCCAGCTTCAAACACAGGGCCTTCCCCCACTGAATCACTCTATCACCACTCCCTCCTGGAGGCTGAGAGATCTGAGGGTCAACTATCCTCAGGTACAGGCCGAGATTCTCTAGGGAGAAGACTCCTCCCCCAGCAGAATGGAACCAAAAACAGAAGAACTCACAAAAAAGTGCTCTTGGAGGTCATGAAGGTTATATACCAACCAAGATGACATCCTAAGACCTTTCCAAATATCTGATGAGTTCCAACTTGGCCAAACCCAGCCCTGTTTTCTTCCACACCAGTAGAACTTCTCCCTCAGCCCTCTTTACCCCCTCACCTTAAGAGTGTCCTGAGAACTGTCTCTCTTCCAATCTATGGGTCAGTGTTCCAGAATCTTACCTCAAGAGTCCTTCTCACTCTTATCTTACTTGCTCCAAACACTTAAATTGTTAGTTCCATAGCTAACTCTGATAAAGAGTAACTTTGTTGGTAGGAAATGATGTCAAGGGGCAGCTAGGTGGCGCAGTGGATAGAGCACCAGCCCTGAAGTCAGGAGGACCTGGGTTCAAATCTGGTCTCAGACACTTCCTAGCTGTGTGACCTGAGGCAATCCCAATTGCCTCAGCAAAAAGAAGGAAAAAAAAAAAGAAAAAAAGGAAATGATGTCAATATATCTTTACGACTTATTTCCAGAGTGCTATGATGGCTACAATCCATTGAAAATGGTCATGAAGAAGAATCATATCAAACTCAAATAGAAATGGAATTTACAAAGCTATATATATCTCAATATCCCTATAAGCTGCATATGGACTTAGTTTTGAAATGTGATTTCCATGTTTTATTGTATTTTTATTTACTTTGTTAAATATTTCCCAAACACATTTTAATCTGGTTCAGACCCCACCAGGAAGTGTTGTGGACCCCCTCTTAGGTAGTTCATAGGAAATACAGATAAAGAAAACTTGAAATTAATCTTGTCCCAATGAATGTATGCCATTTTTACAAAAAAAACTAACTAAATTCTAACTAGACTATAAAGATTTCAAAGAACAAGGTAAAGGGGAAAATACATTGGCTAGAGAGCCACAAGATTTGAATCTGAGTCCCAGGTCACCCTCTAAACTGTGCAACTCCACCTCTTTTGAGGTTCAGGATCTACATCTATAAAATGAGAGAAGGCTGAACTATATTTCTATAATCTCTTTTAACTTTAATAATTCACATCTACATAAGTGAATCCTCTCAAAATGAAGAAAATCTTATCATGACCAGCTTAAAATTGTTTTTAACAATTATGATGAGAAGATTGGTTACCTGCAAGAATTTTTTTTGGTAAAAATCATCAAACATTTCCTGTTTTCCAAAGATTTTGTGATTTGTGCTTATGATTCTACTGTAAGCTTTTGGTTCTGCTGAGATATGAAAGCTAATAGTTTTAATAATTTAAACTTAAGAGATCTAATGCACATTGGTATCAAGCTGACAAACTTCAGAAAGCTTTGTTAAGACTTAAGGGAAAAATAAAATTGTTTCTTCCCTCAGATCTAATACACAATGATATCAAGCTGACAAACTTAAGAAAACTTTGTTATTCCTCTTACCTAACAAAGGATGATCAGAAGATAAATCCTCTCCTCTACCCACAGTTATAGCTGCTGGAGACAGAGTAGGTGGTGGTGGGGTTCTGTCCATGCGGACACATTCATCTGATTCTTCAGGCATTTCTTCCTCACACACATCTTCTACTTGATAAACCTATGGAAGGCAGAACACTGGTTTAGCCGGACTTCTATTTTCTATTTCTATCATATAATTGTAACAATTGATCAACTTTATTAAAGTAAAGCTATCTAAATATGAAATTTAATTTGCTATTTTCAAAGGTTGGCCAAAAAAAATTGAGAAAACAAATCACTTTAGATATTGCACAATAATTCACTAAAAGCGGGTGAACTGATAGCCATGCTAAAATGCTTTGTGGTTTCAGAAAAGATGATGGTCAAGGCTGCAGATTATTTTTCAAATTGAAAATAAATTTTTTCCTAATAAGTAAAATATTTTAAAATCTTTTTTTTTTAAAGGGAAGGGGTAAAACATCCTACCACTCCCAAATCTAATTCTCAAGACATCTAAACATGGTTACCTGATAAAGATACACAGAATCCGCATTTGAAATCCAGACTGAGCAATTGTTCTACTTTTAACTTGTTTAACTTCTAAGTTTGTGTTTGGCATTTATAAAGTGTTTAATAAATACTTAGTGGATAGTTATATCTCAAAATAGAACTTCTAGATTTTTTTTTTAATGACAATATAAGTTGGCCAATGGGACACAGCTTATGTGGGAAAATAAGTTTTCCTTTATTCCACATTGGGGAAGTCCAGGAGTTTGAAGCTTAAGCTAAGAACCATTCCAGTATCACCTCTTCCTAATGACTATGTGAGCTAAGCATAAATTAATCTAAGACATCTCAAAAGTTCTTAAAATATGCCACCCTTAACAGAAAGTCATCCATATCTAAAAAGATGCTTTCATTCTCATTGATTCTTTCATGTTCTCAAGGGTCCAATTAACAAAACTTATTGCATCTGTTAAAAACAGCTGATCTTGAAGTCATAAAGAAATGTCTAATCTATAACATTTATCACAATTGCATTTTTAATACTTTATTACAGGCAGAAAAAAAAGCTTTAAAGAATTAAACCAACATGTTATCAAATTACAAAAAGCTTACTGATAAGGAATGGGAATGAATCAGAATTATTGAGAACAAATAAAAATGCAATTTTAGATAATCTTTATTTTCAGAGAGAATTTCCTTAGGCTGAGAAAACAGTTTCTTCATTTGAAATAAAATTTTATTTTACTTGTTTAAGATTGGAATACTGACTTTTTTTATTTACAAGTTCTCATCTGATTGCATCAATAAAACAAAAAGAGCACGGGAGTTAAAGGCATGGGTCCCAATTTCAGTTCTGCTGCTCACTAGATAAATATTCAAGTGGCTTTGGATAAGTAATTTCCCACTTTGGGCCTCAGTTTCCATATCTATAAAATGAGTTGGCTGTATTACATGATCCTTAGGGGTTCCTTCAAGTTTTAAATCCAATGACCCTAAAAAGCAATTCTTTCCCTTCTTTTACCCAGAGAACTCTTCTTAATTGGCTTACTAAAGAATGTAGTGAGGTTTTTTGAACAGCACTCACTCCCTTAAATCCTTCAAAACATTCTCCAGAAGTTTTTTTTTTTTTGTTGAAGTATAATAAAGTTTTCAAATCTACTCACATGAAACCACAAATGACATACAAATTAAATACAACTTGAAATCATATTGCTAAAATGTTTTATCATATAAAAATATCAAATTACATGTAAAAATGTCCCATGATGTTCCAAAGCTTAAGTATAACCTTAGGATGTATTGAATGTGATAGAGATTATAAAATTTAATTTACGATGATGTATTTAACTGTAATTTTGATAGATTAAAAAATCTTGAAACAATCAAGCTGACCTAAGATATAAGATGTCTCATATTTTGCTAAAAATCTAGTCAAATTAAAAGAATCAGCTTGATAAATCAATTTGTATACTGCTAATAATCTAGAATTATGATTAAAACTCAGTTATTATCAAATACATGTGAAATCAAAATAAAACCAAATATCATCTAATACATTGTCTCCAAATTAGGCATTAGCTCTATAAATTTAAATATCCTTTCTATGTGAAAAATCTGGTGATATACAAACCTATATTTAGAACACTATTTTGTGAATTGAATCAAGGATTGCAAAAACCTCCTATTTCAAATTCCAAACTATGACTCAAAAGGGATGGCCACCTAGGGTCACCAAGTAAAGAACAAACAGGGAGCTTTAACATAAAAATTTAGCACAAAAAAGAAAATCTTCCATATAAAGGAATAAGGCAACACAGCTCATTGGATAGCAACTAATCCACCAATGAGTTATAAACTCAAAATCAAATCAATCTGCATCACCTCAAACACTTCCCTCCCCCAAA
>JAJPUD010003055.1:0-20153 GCA_023553655.1 Myrmecobius fasciatus | reverse complement strand
TTCTCTTCAATCCCTTGGCATGCTATTCAAGCAGCTGCTGAGTGGGCTTTTTATTTAAGAGTTACAAATGTACAAGTTGGGTCATGCACATCTTTTAACACATGTTGAAAGGGAAGAAATGGAAGGAGCCAAATTGAGAAAATCCCACAGCCCAAAGGACAAATTCTGAATTAACCCAACAAAATGAACAATTATACTATTCTACACTTGTCACAACTAAGCTATCTCTACTTTCTTTTGAACTTCTCATGTAAAGGCAAGAGAAGTTACTGGCCAATCAGATTGAAGGAGTACCGGGAATGTTACAATGGACACAATTTCAAAAATAAAGGCAAAGAAAATTGTGAAATGCACTATTTGTGCACAACTTACAGAGCTATACAAAAGAAAATGAACAGTGATTTTTCTCCAAAGTTAATTGAAGAAAAGCTAACTTTTGGTAGGCCAGTAATTTAAATATTTCTCTTATGAAGATATTGAGGACTGCTAATATTCTCCAATCAAATGGACTTTCCTCATCTGTCTTTTGGCTAGAAATATTTGTTTATTGAGTCTAAATTTTGTGCTTCCCCATATTTTATTCCACCTAATAAAAAAGAAAACCTTTACTTATTTTCTAAGTAAACCCTTTCAACACGCATATTGCATTTTTATTAAACACACCTTACCTTTTAAATTTTTCATACCCTGTATGATGTAAATGTACCTCTCCAGTTAAATATTTTGAAACAATCAGAAAAATGTACTCCAGGTAGACATGTGAATTTTATGGGGAAGAGGTGGCAGAGGTGGTAGAAGATAAGAGAGAAATAAGTATAGGAATAAATAAACAAATTATGGGACTCAAGGGAAATTGACATTTAAGAAGAAACTCCATGAAAATCTATTGCAATATAATGAGCATATTAAATATAATAGAAAGGGCTATTATTTTCATGGAAGAAAATAACTAGATCATCAGAAAATGAGGTGATGAAAAAATATGAGCAACAATGGTAAGGCCAGGAATTTTTTAAAATTTAAAAAAAAAAAAAAAACCTATTAGGAGTAATAGTACCAAAAGGAAAGCATTTTGTTTTACTTTAAAGGACTTCAAATATTTTTTTTTTTTTTTTTGTTATGGGTCCATCTTTTTTGAACCAATAAGGGCAAATTCTTTGCTTCATCATTATTTTTGAATTACTAAAATTTGACACTCATACCCTGAATTTACTCTGGGATTTACCATGACAAAAACGGATGAAGATAAAAGAATACAATGAAATTTTATTTTTAAATTGAAAAAACTAATATGATAAATAAGGAGCAATAAGGTTATTTTAAAATTTGTTTAAATTTTTTTGATAATATATATCTTTTGGTTCATTTCTAAATTTTTCTCTTATTAATTTGTCCTTTTTTTAAAAAAGTGAAAAGTTGTATAGAAAGGAAGGAGAGAAAATTACTGTTCCTGCTCAAGTCAACTAAGATCAATGCAAGTGACGCTACTAATTGTCTCTCAATTTTAATCCTCGAAATCAGAACTAGGATGTTTTCCTTCAAAGACCTCTAAGTATGCAAAACCTTTTGTTTTCTGATAAATTTGCTTCTAAGTTTCCAGAAAAAAAAACAATCTATTTTTTAAAATTTAGTCTAATCTATTAAGAAGCTTCTTTTTTTCCCTAGTGTTAGAACTTAACTGTGTATTTTGATGATTTTGTAGATGAATGCAGAGACTTCATAAAGTATAAATTGTTATGAAATGAAAAACAAAAAGCAAATCTCTTCTAGAGAATTATCTAAAAAAAGCAATGCCTACAATCAACTTCCTTCTTGTTAAACATTAAATTTTAAAACATTTGAAAGTTTTAAAATTTTGTTTGAATTGTTCCACTTAGTGCCAATCCCTCAAATGTTCAATCTTCACAATGGCCTTCTCCCCAATCTTTAACCATTTCATACACTAAAATTTATGAGATTTTTAACACTGTGTTTTTACTTTTAGTGAGAGGAAAAAAATGATGTGGGTCATTATAAAGGTGGGATCTTTTCCATATCTTCAGAACCCCTACAAGATCCACTTTACAAAATTTTGCCACAGACACAAATGGACTGACTCTACCCCCAAAACAAGTGCTCCTAAAAAGTGAGACTTACAGAATGTACAACTCAAGTTAGCTATATGAATCATACGTTTAAGAACACACACGCCAACAGAAGGGAGCTATGAAGGATAATCACCTTAAGAGAAAAAACTTTGTGTAGATGACACTGGTTCAAATGCATTCCCTTGGGGAAAAAAAATCAACTCTGTAAAGATAGCAGATGGATTTGTTTAAATAGTAGTAAAATTAATGATGGACTTTCATAACCACCACAAATTCTTAAGCATGCAACTGTTCTACAGCAAACAACACTGTCTCCTCAGTCAGTGACACCTAGAGATGTTTTTTTTTTTGCTTTGAACTTGGGTGTCTTAGCTCTTGGGACAGAAGAGAAGGCAGGAGAAGTAACTTTTACTTTAAGTTCTGTGACAAAGTGAAAGAGCTTCCAAGGGCTTACCACTGGTGGCTCAACAGGGGCAGGAGGCTGCACTTGCAGGTTGACCGCAACAGTCTGTGGCGGGGGAAGAGTCTGAAAGGGCAGCTGGACCAAAGCTTCTGCCGCAGGAAGCTCCTCTTCAGATACCAAAGCGTTCTGCACTAAAACCTGGCCCTGGGACAGAATTTCAGGCTGCACTTGCAAAGACTGCACAGACTGCAGGGGCAGTGCTGGGACCTGGGCTGGAGGAGATGTCGACAGCTGGGGGGGAGTGGTGAGGGGGATCGGAGGAGACTGCAGTGCGGGGTACGGCTGATGTGCTGTGGGAGAGACAATCTGTGGCCCTGGGGACACCAAGGAGGACTGCTGGACGGCCCCCAAGTGCACAACAGGGGAAGCTGGAAGTGGGAGATGAGATGGAAGATTCAGTGGCTGGGCGGCTGGCTGTACCTGATTAGTGGGGGGCTGCTGCAAGCTTGGCCCTGGCTGGAGAGCTGAGGACACAAGAGGATGGGGTTGAATAAGTGCTTGAGGATGAATAATGATCGCAGGAGATGGACTGGGAGAATGGGGCGGTGGGGGGGACACCACGACTGACTGCTGTGCTGCCTGGGACTGGGGGGGAGACACTGTAAGAGGAGGTGGGTGACTCTGAAGGGGTGAACAATGCTGGGCCTGGGCACTGCTCGGAGCTGCAGGAAGGCCATGGCTTTGGACGGGGACACAATGTTGGGAGGTGGGGGGTTCCTGACTTGGACTCTGAAGGCTGAGTGGCTGAACTTGCTGCTGCTGTTGCTGCTGCAATATCAGCTGATGGTGGGACACCTTGGAAGGTGGCGTATGAAGAGGAATCTGCTGATGTTTTATTAGAGAATGAGGCTGAATTGGAGAATAGGAAGCTGTGAGAGAAAGAAATGAAAATTAGTATTTATTTCTAAAATACCTCAGAATACCACAAAAAGTCTAAAGGCATACTCCTAGTTTTCACACCACAAAGTCAAATAAAAAAAAAAATCTACAATAAGATTCCTAGAAAAGAGTGATAAGGAAATATCACTTTAAAAAATTAAGAACAATGAAGAAGACTCCAATGTGGAGAAATTCATTTTGGTAAATTTTGAAGTAAAATTTTTAAAAAAGCTAATGGTTCACAGGGCAGCTAGGTGGTGCAGTGGATAGAACACCAGCCCTTAAGTCAGGAGGACCCAAGTTCAAATGTGGTCTCAGACACTTAACACTTCCTAGTTGGGTGACCCTGGGCAAGTCACTTAACCCCAACTGCCTCAGCAAAAAAAAAAAAAAAAAAAAAAAGGTTCCAAACACAATCAACAGATGGACTGGGTTGTTAAATCTTATACAAGGTCACTGGAATAGTTATACTAAATTTGGCAAGTTTTAGAACATTTTTTTCTACATTGAAGCAATATAAGATAGCAAAATAGTTTCAGTCAGCAAAGATACTATACTCCCACATACCATCTGAAATATCATACTTCCTAATCCATGTCTGAAGATAAATATATTATTCAAGTTAAGTACCTAGTACATGGCTTCCCAATTTGCAAACTTTTCCCTTTGAGGCCAATGTAAAGAGCCCCTATTTTTTGGGCCATGAAAGGGAACCCAATTAAAGAAAAAAAATGAATTTTTCAAAAATAAATATAAATCTAGTCTAAAAACTAGGGGAAAGATCCAGCAATACAACTGAAATAAATGTAAGCTATTAAAGACTTCATAATCTCTATTTCAGATCCAGATTCAGATCCAAGAAGAAATAATGCTATTTTTTGTTTTGTTTTTTAAAACTAACACTTAGCACAGGGCCTGGCACATAGTAGGCATTTAATAAGTCTATGTGAATTTTAGTGTAAATTCCTGTTTCTCAGAAAAAATTAAAATCAAAACAAGCCACTCACAATCTAACTGAAGACTGAGGACTGACCTCAGCTGAGGACTCCCTCCTATTCTGCCTCTTTGTGCGACCTGTCACACAAAATGGATTTTAAATTGAAAAAATGATATGTCTCTCAGTGGAAAAGAAATTTAAATGCTGGCTTAATTATAAATATTCTGAAGTAAGATTTTATCTAAAATTTTAGTATATGGCTGAAATAACTCAATGAATATTGTCATATTCGATTATGTTTAAGATAACATGAAAATTGCAGACATTTTCATATTTGTAATTTATCTTTCATTTGGTATAAACAAATCTTGATAGTTTCTGAAGAAATAACTAACATCTTGAGAAAGAAGCATTTAGAAGGTCCAACAAAAATCTCATCTTAAAAAAAAATCTGACACATACTACTGAATGAAAACTTCCACAAGGCCCTAAACCAGGTTTTAAAGCTGAGTGAGAGAAAAGGTCTACACCTGTGATGTCATTAGTATGAAACACCCCCAAATGAGGAAAGGCAAGTCAGTGTCTTCTCTACAACTTAAAGAGTTACAGAAAGTTGACCAGCTGGTCTATACCAGTGACCAGGACTTGGACTGCAGCATTTCCTGTCTGCTCACTAAGCAACATTGTCTCCATTAACACAAAGGCATCAAAAAAGTGCATTTTTGGACACAGAATGATACAGGAGGTCAGAGTTGGAACAGATTCCAGAAACCATCAAATCAATGCTTCTGAATTTATGCCTTGAAGAATCCTTCAAGAACAACCAATTCAATGTGAACACTTTCATAAACACAAAAAAGATCAATTAAGAAAATCCAAAGTTCCACTACTTAACAATTCCAAGAACTGGGGCAGGTGGATGTTGCAGTGGTTAGAGCACCAGCCCTTAAGTCAGAAGGACCTGAGTTCAAATCTGACCTCAAACACTTAAACACTTCCTAGCTGTGTGACCTTGGGTGAGTCACATAACCCCAATTGCCTCAGCAAAAAAAAAAAAAAAAATCCAAGAATTAAGAATTTTAATGAAAGAATTAAAATTAAATTAATTAAATTAAGAATTCCAAGAATTTCATGTCAGGAGTTACTTTTAAAAAGCTAATACAAACAAGATAGGAAGTACATAAATGCCTAGGATAACAATTTTTTCACATAAATATGTACACAGAAACTATTGCTAGATCGATAATAATTTTTTCTCTTCACTACAGTTTTCCCAGAGAATCACTTTTAAGACTACCCCAGATTAGAGTGTAACTTAAACTCTTAATGTAAAAATAGTCTTTAAGAATAAGCCATATGCAGGGTAAAAGGAGAAATATTTATTTTGAGTTCCTAAAGAAAATTCTCACCCTCAAATCCATTTCCCACCAGTGATGGGTGGTAGCCAAATCAGAAGGACACAGCTGCTGCTCAAGTAGAAGTGAAAACCCCTTCAGTGACTCAGTTTGCTGTGAATGACAGTTGTATAAACCCTTCAGAGATAATTTTACCATTCTGAATGACTATGCGGTTGTAGGTTTGGCTTTTGTTTTATCAATACACTGTGGTAGGAAACGAGGGGAGATGTGACCTCAGCAGCCAATGAGCATGGCTGGCATCCCTGACTTCAAATTGTCACGTGTTTGTGCTGTCTGATCTTCTTACTTCTCTTCCAAGTACATATTACCCCCCCCAATGGAATGTGGCCTATAATTAAAGGCATCATTTATTTATGAAAGAAGAAAGGAACAAAGTGGAGAGGAGGGTAAGGGGAGGCATTTTTTTTCACATTCTCAATCAGATGGCTTTCTTTTCTTCAAAATAACTTTCTGCCCCATCCCCTTTACACTGCTTTTACCGATGATGATAATGATATGGGGAAGGAGAATGACAGAAAATTAATCTAAATGCTATTTCCCTTATCCAAGATCTTATCTGAAATGTTTGCAGAGCACTCATCAAGAGTACACTGTCTCCATAAAGGAAGGAAAGGGCCCCAGATGTGCAAGAATGTTTGTGGCAGCCCTTTTTGTAGTGGCTAGAAACTGGAAACTGAGTGGATGCCCATCAATTGGAGAGTGGCTGAATAAATTATGGTATATGAATGTTATGGAATATTATTGCTCTGTAAGAAATGACCAGCAGGATGATTTCAGAGAGGCCTGGAGAGACTTGCATGAACTGATGCTGAGTGAAGTGAGCAGAACCAGGAGATCATTATACACGGCAACAACAATACTATATGATGATCAATTCTGATAGACATGGCTCTCTTCAATAATGAAATGTTTCAAACCACTTCTAATTGTTCACTGAAGAAAGCCATATACACCCAGAGAGAGGGATGTGAAATGTGGACCACAACATAACATTTTCATGCTCTCTATTTATGTTTGCTTGCATTGTGTTTCCTTTATCTGATTTTTCTTTCTTGTAGATACAATTTTTCTTGCACAACAATGATAAGGGTGGAAATATGTATACATATATTCGATTTGTCAAGTATTTTAACATAATTAACATGTAGTGGATATCCTGCCATCTAGGGGAGGGGTGGGGAGTAGGGAGGAAAAATTTGTAACAGAAAGCTTTGTAAGGGTTAATGTTGAAGAATTACCCATACATATGTTTTGCAAATTAAAAAAAAAAAAAGTATAGTAAGTGAAAAAAAAAAAAGAGTACACTGTCCCTTAAAAAAATTTTTTTTTTTTAAAAAGAGTACACTGTCTCCCTGTGGCCAGTATTTAACATATGTCTGGGTGATAGCCATTTCCCCCATCACTTTTTTGAATACCTTCACCGGGGGAAACTCATTTGTCTTTGAGACTGTTTTTTGAGGGGCAAGAAGGCAAGAAGGGGCAGGAATCCTATCCAGAAAGGAGAGATCGAAACCTATTTCTGAACAGAAAGAGTCAGGTCTAGTTATACTACAGGTCAACTTATTTAAACAGTCAAATGGACCTGAGATCTCATTGATGTGGGTATTCCCTCCAATGCTGGGCAACTCTTGTCCATGTCCTCCCACAAGTTAGGAATATTACAGAAGTGATGCCCTACTAATATGGGGCAATCAAATATTATACTCATTAGTAAAATATTGATAATGCAAAATATCAACTTTATTGTTCTAGTATTTTGATTTTAATTGTTGGACTTCTAAGTTCTCTTTTTTCAAAATGCAGTATTAAAATAGTTTATGAAACTGCTATTAAAAAAATAATTTTAAAGCGCCATTATTATTCAAAGAATGAATGTGCTGTTTTAATAATTTCTAAGAAGTATATCAAAACTGAATACTTAAGCTAAAACCAGAAAATGGAAGATTTTTTCTTTAATACTAATATATATAAATTGCAGAATAAACGTTTTAGTTATAATCAATGTTCATTTTAAAAAATTGAATTAGAAACTCTGACATTCAGTGAAACTGTTACAAATGAAAGCTTAAAATTAAGAGGTTAAACAGAATAATTCCTTCCCAGAATTAAAATATTCAAATCACTTGTAACAATCATTAACAACTTCAGTTTACATCCTACCTGGGGCTATTAGCTGATGGATACTTGAGGTCCTTGTAACAGCTGTACTTCGAGATTCCAAACTGGGGCTCTCTCCTTTTTTATGACTTTCTGGAGAAGCATCTCGTTGACTCGTTTTGGAACTGGTTACTGTCGTTTTGTTATGACAAATGGTCAATGACTGAGCTTGGCTACTGCTTTTTGGTGGGCCATTCTGCGAACTAGATAATACACCCAACTTCTGGCTGCATAACGTTAAATTCTGAACCTAAGAGTCACATAACAGCAAGTTCAGATAAAAGAATATCAAAACACAGATATAGTAATAATTACTGGTAAAACAGTAATGATTAAATATTAATACTCTCCTTTTTCATTCAGATAATTTTGTTTTTAAAAAACTTGAAAAGCCACAAAGGAAGAAACATAACAGAACAGCCACTTCTTAAATTTTAAAAAAAAAATGGTTTTTAAGAAACAGGTGGAAGAAAAAAAATTATGAAGATGAATTTGGTGAAAATAAATTTATCCCTTGCTAATTTAGAAATGAGTCTTAACAACAACTCAATATGTTTATTTTAATATAATCAAGCACAAATTCCTGTAGTTTATGGGATACGACTGCCCTTTAATATATATTTTCCAACAACAACAATGATGATAGTTAATGTTTATTTAGTGCTTACTATGTGACAAGCACTATGCTAAGCACTTTATAATACTTATCTTACTTGATTCTTACAACCCTGGGAAGTAGTTTTTATCATCATCCCCATTTTAAGAATAGAACACTGAAACAAACAGGAGTTAAATGACTTGCCCAGGTTCACACAGCTACTAAGTGTCTGAGGCCAGATCTGAACTCTACCTCCAGTCCCAGAACTCCAACCACTGCACCATACTGCCCCTAACACAGCTGTCTCACATGGCACTGTAAGGAGCACTGGCCCTCAAGGAAACTGACATAGTGAATGATACTGAGCTGCTTTACATATACGTTCTCTTGTTTCTTATGTCTATCTTTCTCCTTAATTATTTCATACACTCAAGGGCAAGGAATTAATTCACCTTTTAATTCTTGCGTACCCATCCAAAGTAACTTTTCTATGTAAGTAGCTAACGTGATGCTCACCAAAGATATCGAGTACTGGCTAACTGAGAAGGCTAATTGTGCATTTAATCAACACTAGGGTGTTTCTCTTTAAGTCGGCCTTCACCAAGATTCTTTTCTAATTCATAAATGTTTCAAAATTATCTAAGCATTCAACACATATCAACAAATGAATCTATAGTTAAATGTATCTGTATTAATGGTCTTGACTTGGAACATTCTTTGGAAAGTAGTCTCCTAATTTTCTTTAGCAGACCAGACATATGTCTAATTATAGTTTCTCTGATTTAACATCAAAATTAGTTCAAATCATCCTCTTGGCCCCCCCAAAAAAGAAAAATGTGCATGTGCGTGTGTGTGTGCGTGCGTGCGTCTGTGTGTGAAAAATCTGAAATTAAATTTTCTATAAACTGGCTATATCTGAAAAATTTAATGAAAGAAAATGATTCCCACCAAACTACAGGCAAACTAAATCACTAAATTAGAAAACTAATTAGCATTATGTTATTTGTAGATAATTTACATATGCCTATTTCCACAGGGCAGTCATTTTTCCTTTTCTCATTTTTCCTTTTTCCCTATTTAACATTCTAATTTTATTTATAGTCAAAAATTTTTAAACGTCTTCAAAACTTACATTTACATGTGCTTATATAATAGTTGTGTTATTTCTGGCTTGGAGATACATGTATATAAAAATAAAATGTATTTTAGAAACATGATTTCTAAACTATGTGACAAATGGATTTTTTCATCATGTTAATATGACAATCAGATTTTTGTGGCATAACTTCATTTCTGGAGAAAAAATTTCTGCTCCTCTCTATTAGAAGAAATCTTCCCTTCCTTTTGTCTACAAATGGACCATTATCATTACTGAATTAAAAGATTCTCTTTATTGCTGCAGAATTCTTTTTTGGGAGGAGTTGTGTTAGTAATATCATGTTACATGATAACACAACACTTTTTTTTAAAAGTTAATACTTTTAAAATCACTTGTGCAGCCATTACTTTGCTTGGTTCTAACAAATTAGTAAAAAGAGACAGGATATAGATAATAGTATCCTTTCCCTATCTATCTCCAGATTGGGGAGGGGAGGGGAAGGACACTGTGAAAAACAGCTGTCGTGACATTATTAGTGGTAGCCTAAAGTAGACTTCAGGTCTCCTGATTCTTAATGAAATACTTTTTCCTCCTAATGAAAGATTGTTTTCAAAGACTTGGCATTATCTTGACAAGGTCTTAAAATTTGTGTAAATGTAGCCAGGACTGGAATGTTAATTCTCTGGATTCCTAAAGAAATACCTCTAATTTTAATTCCACTGCATAACTCCTAAAACATCTTTGCAATATCTAAAGATCCTGTCTCCTACAACCCTGTTCCTCTTATTAAAGTTATCTTATAATCTTATTTCTTTGTCAAAATGGCAATTGAAGCTAAACAGATCTAAACTTCTCATCTTTTACACTCCTGATAGTTTTAAAACAAGGATGAGAAAAAAAATTTCCCATTACTCCCATGAAACATTATGCTACACAATCTTCATTTAAGTAACTTAACAATGAATATTCCTTGAATGATTCCAAATGCCCCATAACTTATGGCCAATACAGCATTTTGAAGTAGTTACATGACTTATATATGGAATCATTATGCTATAATTTTATTAATTTCTTAAGTACAGAAAGTTTATTTTTGCAACTGTGATGACTTCCATAAAGTGAGGATTGTAAAAATATAATTAGTTATCCTCATCAAATCTGTCAGTGTTGGTAAAGTTGATAAAGTGAGGCCTTAATTCATGTTAAAGAACTTGAAGAATTTCTGAGCTAGAGTTCACCAGGATTCAGACAGGAACATCTACCCATGCAGTTACAATATATATGTATATATGAAATTCAAGAGAGTCAAACAAGCTATTTGGGCAGAATTTTGTAACACTTGGCCTAACATTACTAGCCAGTATTTACACAGTGTCTACAACATGTCAGCCACTGGGTTAAGTGCTTTACAGATTATTTCATTTGTTCCTTACATCATCCTAAGAGGCAGGGGCTATTATTACCCCCATTTTACAGATGAGGAAACACAGATAGAGGCGACCTGCTCAAGGTCCCATAGCCAGTAAGTGTCTGAGGTCAAATGTGAAAACAGTTCTCCCTGACTTGAGGTTCTTTGACTTGTAAAGCGTACCATCAAGCTTTCCCAGAGAACATCATCTCACTGATCAATTTGGTTTTATGTTTAAGGAAAAGGCAAGTAAATTGCACATGGTTACACTGGGTGTAACTTAAATTTAATCTGACCACCATCTTTAAAATTCCTTTTTTTGACAAAAGTTTCTAATTATGTCTGCAGGTATATTTTTCCCCCTGAAAAAAAAATAGCTCAGATTTATAAGAAAAGGTATGGGAAAAACCCACTTTATAGCCCCCTTTCCTGGAAAGAGGTTATCTTATGTAAAGTGAGTAATAGTCACATTGTCAAAACCTTTAACAACTAATAAATGGAATCATGGGGAAAAAAAAAGTTTAAAAAAAAGTGCTTCTTCAATGCCAGCTACATTCCCTCTGATCTTCTTTCTTAAGACAGTGAGAGACTATGGAATCAATTCTGAGAGATCCTCACTGACCATCTAGTGCAGGTGAGCAGCTATAGTGACGACCCAAACGTGTTTGTACCATAGTTATCTCCAAATACTGGCTGGGGCAGAATATATAGCTAGTATCTTAAAATGGAATCTTTCATCCACACGTGTCTTTGTTTTTTTGGGTTTTTTTTTTTTTTAACATCCTTTACTTAGAATTACAGACCATTTATAAAGAAATCTCTCCAAAAGAACAAATGTCACATTAATGAATGAATTTACTGCACAAAAAATTAAAATGTTATGTAAGCCTAGAAAATAATCACTAAAGACACTTGCCTTCTTCAAGCACTTAAATAAACTAAACTACTGTTATGATCACTTAGCGAAGATACATAGGGGCCAGGTCACAGAAAACAAGATTATGTAATCTGTGCTCAATAATCTCACAGATCTAATTATTTAATTATTACTGCTGAACATGCAACTTCATATTTTTGTCTCTTCCTTGAAGTATTCACTAATTTTATAAATATTAATTACCCCAAAGGTATCCCAAATAGCTAGAAACAAAAGCATCACTATTTTAACTTCCTATGCATATTTACTCTGACTAGAGAGCCAATGAATCTCATTCACGCTCACCTGAGTAGCTGCCGACTGACAGGAAGATGACGATGACGACGAGACAACAGGAATTTCAGACTGTACAGCAGCCACAGTAGTAGCAGGTGTGAAAATCAGCTGTACAGACAGAAAGTAAAAACAAAAAAAAAAACAAAAAAACAACCCTGAAGACAAAAGAACATGCCCCCCACACATGTAAAGCAAGTAAGAGACTGAAGTTTGTGATAGAAAGATAATAGAAGCATTCCCTAATCAAAAAATTTACCAAGTTTGAATCTAACTTTTAAATGATTTTTATGTGCAAAAAGATTCCACTAATTATTAATAGAAAGAATCTTATCTTTAAGATATGAGAAATATATTTCATATAAAACAGACTAGCTCAAAAAACTTCTTTGTTGACAGAAATTCCTCAGAACAAATGTTTCCAAAAGCTAGCAATTATATATTTCAAATAAATGTCTAGAAGGAGCCAGGGTATTGATCCTGAATATAAACCAAATCTGAGTAAGAAATATCCCTCACACCCCCCAAAAAAACCTTTTGTAGTCATGTTTCCTAAAAAAAGACAAGTGCTAACTATTCTAGTCCGAGTCTCTGGTGGTGGGGAGAAGTAGGGTTTACCCCTAGGACCATAGATTTAGAACCTGATAGTCCAGATCTGCCATTTTGCAGATGAGAAAACTGTGGCCATGCCACAGAGGGGCATCAGGCCCAAAGTCAGGTAATTTACAAAGTGGGCTGGGCCAGGATTGGAACGAGGGAACCAATCCAGGATGAACTAACTTTAAATACTAGACATACAGAAAAAGTCACTACTGAACTATGTACCACAATGAAACATTAAAATGATAAAACAGCACAGCCTGAGAAGGCTTAATTTAAAAAAAAAAGAAAAAGAAGAACAAGATAATGACAAATGTAAATTTCTTATCACCATCCCTCTTCACTAGGGAACTTTATTCAAGTTATGTCAGTCCCCATTATTATTCACAACATACTATAAACTATTTATTCAATACACCATATTGAATTAACAGGTTGTATCAAAGTTTGTCAGTATCATGCTGAAGAATTTTTGTTTAAACATCTCAAAAGCATTTTTTGTTTATATTAAATTATCAATAAAGTATGTTGTTAGATCTTCAGGATGCTGAATTAAGTGAAATTTTAACACGAAAGTATAATTCTCACCAAAAAAAAAAAAAATCCTAAAATTCCATGACACATAGAAATACCAAATCTGACTCCGAACAACTAAAGCAATAGACTTCATGTTGCTAGAAAGAACATATATACAAAATGTAGTCAAAATCCTAAAAGTAGACATCAATAATCCATGGTGACAATCTATGAATAATAAAGACAAATAACACTGCTTCTTATTAGAAATTTGACTGAAAGTTTGTTGTGGCCTCAGGGCTGAGACATGAGGGTTAAGATGTGGGGTTTTCAGCCTAGACCTCCTGCCCCATTTTCTACAATCTCAATGCCACTAAGTCCCAGGGTTTGCCACCAGGGTAACACAATCCAGCTTCTCAATTTTTCAAACTAAAAAATTTGGCAGAGGAAGGAAGAAAGTATTACAAAAGTAATCTGTCTTTACTGATAATGAGTCAACATGATCTCAGCACCTCACATATGTTTTAAGCAACAATAACTGTTAAATAAATGTTTACTGAATAAAATCTTTAGCTATTCAAACAAACTTGCAGAATATGAAATGGGGAACAATCAAGAATTATAAAAATTATCAAGGAAAACCCCATTCTGGATTGGAGATTTACAGTAAAAGATAGGGTAAAAAATATCTGCAAATCTCAAATTGGACTCCTCTTCAGCTCCAAATTTCTAATCAAATTTGTAGTAATTCTATGCCCCGAAAAAGATCCACATTTCTATCTGAAAGGGAACTTTTCTACTTTCAATAACTTTATTAGTTTAATACTTAGAACAAAAAAAAAAAATGACAAGTCTAAACACTTTTATCAATTAAAATATTTTTAAAATATTAAAGCTACTTGACATGTCATTACCTAGAAGAGAAGAGCACAATAGCCCCATCAATCATTTTGGAAATTTCTTTATCTAAGAAAATGGATACTGAAAAATTTGGCAGCTCATATCTTACCATTTGAGCTCGTAGATACATTTGAGCTTGGCTTGCCGTTAAGGTAGGGGATGTACTCCCTAGTAACATAGTCTGTTGGGTAATACTGCTGCTGGTAGTACTGGAAGCCTGGGATCGGCTTATTAACTGTGCAGGAGTAGGAGAAGTAGAGAGATTGATCTAAGGAAGAAAAAATATTTGGTCACAGGCTAAATCTTTAGCTTTAAAGTGACAAAACTAAACCAAGCTACAGCTAGGCAGTAAATGATTTCAATTTAAATTGTGGGCTCCCAAAATAAAATTTCAGAAAGAACTCCCCTTACCCTGTAACGGGGTGTCAGCTTTTCTGTAGTCCCCCAGATTAGGTAATAGTTACACCTGAGCAAGTAATAGCAGATCGTACTAGGCCAGTTTTTAAGAAAAATAATAGCATTAAAAAGTCTATCCTTCAAGATTAAAATATCATTTCTCCTTCTTTTATAAGCCATGATACATCATTATTTCAACAGTCCACTTAGTAACAAAAACATCCTAGCAAATTAGTGAACATTACTTTTGTATATTCTATCAAATTGAAGGGATTCTAAACTAGAGAAGGAAAAAAAAATCACAATGTGCTCTAGAACCACTTGAACTCCAGTCTTTTTGTCCCATGGAGAGAAAAAAGCCTTTGGACACATCTATGCAAAGTGTCTAAGTGATCTCTTGAAATCCTGAAGAAAGCTTCTGTACAGTCTAACTCATTCCAGAGGAAGAAGACATAGTCTGCAGGATCAGAGAACTGAGTCATAGCAAAAACTGAGAAACAACACTGAAGAGAACTGAGAGTTGAAACCAGTACAGAGAGCTGGCCTGAATGAGAAGGCCCAAGGCTCAATTCACATGTCTAAACCACTTTAACTCTCAAGTGTCAAGGACATTTTGAAGACTCAAAAACACTATGAGAAAAGGAGCATCCTCATCAGGTTGTTCAATCATGTCCAACTCTTCATGATCCTATTTGGGGTTTTCTCCAGCTCACTGCACAGAGGAGGAAACTGAAGCAAACAGGGTGAAGTCACACAGCTTAGGTCTTTTTGACTCCAGGCCCAGGTCTTTATCTACTGTACCATCCAATTGCTGCCTCCTCATTAGGGGATCTCCACAAAAATTAAAATCAATTTCAAAACAAAAAATAATCAAGTAAAGACATGGTTAAAGAACAACTGCCACAAGGAAGAACTGAGGAATCCCTGGTAATGAGAAGCCAACTGGGGAAGGGAGTGGAGGGGTGGAAGAGGAAAAGGAAGAGGAGGAGGAGGAAGAGGAGACAGTCACAACTGACAGGGAGGAGCCAAATCTCACTGACCAGGAAGACAATCCCTTTCTCAGAAGGCCACTTAGTTACATAATGAAACCAGAAAGCATCCTGGTCCAGGATGATGGTGAGCCTGTCAAAACCTATGTAGCTTGCTAGCCACCAATCAATTCTGCCTATGTAAGTGGGGAAGTCCACTAAATCTGCAAAGCATCTTCACAGAACACGAAGCCCTGGGGGAAAAGGTGAAAGCCTGGTAGAGGCACCCAAAAGGAGAGAGTACAGAGAAAGGCGTTTTAATCTCGATGAAGTTTCTGGTTTGGGTTGTCAGCTTAAGGCACCAGAATTTTGGTCCCTTGGCCAGAAAAGCAGCACACCTCACAAGAGCCGGAAAGAGGCTTGTCAACCTAATTATGAGGGGACAGAGGGAAGGAAAGATATTCAAAGATAAATGTGATGCTGAAACAAAAAGAATCCATTTTTTAGAAGGGCATATACTTGAAAGAAATTACATAAATCTGAAGCTGGAAGCACAATAGTAAGCACCTGGGCAAAGATTCACACAAAAACCCAGAGGACTGTGGCTGCAGCCATGGGAGAATCGAAGACTGGCCAGATAAAGGGAAAAAAGAAGATAAAATGCAGACAAAGGCAAATGGCATCATCTGCCTGGCCAGGGAATTCAGAAGCCACTCACTATGAGCACAGTATCATGTCACTTTTCAGGAGTTAGGGACCTCTGCCTCCCCAGACCTCAATCGTTCTTCTGGATCACAAAAGGTAAACTCAACAGGATGCCCAAAGTCAATGGGAGGATGGCAAGACCAAATGAAAGAGGTGAAGGATGATGAATGTTGAAAAGAGGATTTTGGGGTACTGAGAATAAACCTCACAGCATGGACCCTTTTGGGCAAAATAGCATGGATCACCTTGGGAGGTGGTGAGAATCACCATGACGAGAAGTTATCCAGCAGAGACCATCGACCACTTCCAAGGATCTTGGAAAAAGGATTCCTACATCAGGAAGAGGGCTGGCAAGTTGGCACAGTAGAGGAGAAAGAACACTAAGTGTGGAGTCAGAGGGCCCAAGTTCCACTCCTGGATCTGTAACTTATTCCCTATTTGGCCACAAATCCCTTCATCTCTCCAGTCTCAATTTCCTCATCTATAAAATTAAGAGACTGACCTAGATATTGCCAAGATCCCATCTGGCTCAAAATCTAATTCTGACTCCTAAGGTCCTTTCCAATACAAAGATCCTTTGACTTTCAAAGCCACTCATGTAGAAAATAATCACATGGATGTGATTTGTAAAAAAAAGTCAGATCCAAAACTCAGCAAAAAAGAAAATTGCTAGTTTTCAGAGAAAAAAAATAAAACTAAATATAATCAAAAAATTTAATTAACCCCCAGCAATTTTTAACTATCATTTTTATATGAATAGGCAATTTTCAGATAAAGAAATTAAAGTCATCTATAGTCATATGAAAAAATGCTCTGAATCACTATTGATTAGATAAATGCAAATGGAAACAACTCTGAGGTACAATCTCACATCTATCAAGAGGATATGTGACAGAATAATGTGACAGAAAAGGAAAATCATATATGTTGGAGATGTGGGAAAACTGGGACACTAATGCATTGTTGGTGGAGTTGTGAGCTGATCCAATCATTCTGGAGAGCAATTTGGAGTTATGATTAAAAATCTGTCATACCAATTGATCCAGTAATGCCACTACTGGATCTGTATCACAGAGAACATAAAAGGAAAAAAGGACCCACATGTGCAAAAATGATTGTAGCAGCTCTTTTTGTAGTGGCAAGGAAATGGAAAGTGAATGGGATGTCCCTCAGTTGGGGAACAGCTAAATAAGTAATGGTATGTGAATGTAATGGAACATTATATTGTTCTATAAGAAACGATCAGCGGGATAATTTCAGAAGGGCCTGGAGAGACTAACATGAACTGATGCTGAGTGAAATAAGCAGAATCAGAACACTGTACACAGGAACAAGAAGATTATGTAATGATCAACTATGATAGACTTAGCTCTTCTTGGCAATACAGTGATGTAAGACAATTCCAAAAGACTCATGGAAAATGCCATTTGCATCCAGAGAAAGAACTATGGAGTTAGAATGCAGATCAAAGAATATTATTTTCACCATTTTTTTGTTTTTTGTTTTTTCTTTCTCGTGATTTTCCCTTTTGTCTTCATTTTTCTTTCACAAAATGACTAATATAGAAATGTGTTTAAAATAATTGCACATGTATAACCTATATCAGATTGCTTGCTGTTTTGGAGGAGGGAAGGAAAGAAGGAAAGGAGAAAAATATTTAGAATTCAAAATCTTACAAAAGTGAATATTGAAAACTATTACTGCATGTAATTGAGAAAAATAAAACACTATTAAATGAAAAAATAGCCTTTAATTCTATTTAAGAAAAACAGTTACAAGTATTTTATGTTGTCAATAATATAAATTGATGAATAAGTTCATAACATAGTCTCACAGGTGCAAGAAAAGGAATTTAAAATTTCATGTATATTATCAATATGTGAAAATGCTTGTATGATCCTCTACGGAATGTCAAGAGTAAAAATAAATAAATAAAATGATGCTCTCACTTAGGTAGTAAATGACTTCAGTTGTGTCATATCAAAGACAATGGCAAAAGAAAAGAAAATTTTCACTACATCACACTATACTCCATACAGAAGTTTTTTTATTGGCAAAAGTAACAAAACATTATCCAAATGTCAAGATGATGTTATAACCAGGAGAAATGAAACTTGCAAATATTGAGTGTTAGTGAAATGTGGAAAAAGATGCTCTAGTTTCCTAAATTCATTTTCAATTAGATTTCTTCAATAGACATTTGATCTCTGGAATACACCATCGATATCATGACATTTTAAGGATCTGGGTAAAAAAAAATATGTTCCTTCTAGACACTGTTGAGTCATCTCAGTCATGTTCAACTCTTGGTGATCCCATTTGGGGTTTTCTTGACAAAAATACTAGAGTGGTCTGCCATTTCCTTCTGCAGTTCAAGTTACAGATGAGGAAACTGAGACAAAACAAGGGTGAACCGACCTTGCCTATGGTCTTACAACACTAAGTGTCTGAAACCAGATTTGAACTCAGGAAGAAAACTCTGCCTGACTTCAAGTCCAGTATTCAATCCATTATATCACATGGTCAACCTCCTAAATCAATACTCTCAAATAGAAGTATTTTAGAAAAAACAATGAAGGACAAAGTTAAGAGAGGAAAAAGGATGAGAGGAGGTGCTGGGGAAAAGAAAATGGATTGAAACACATTTTTAAAAGTCATCATAAATTAAGAAAGATAGGAAATTAAATAGAGAAAACATGAAATACAAAAATAACCTAAGTATTGTGCCAAATGTTAATACTGATAGCTAGTCGTTCCTTAACACTTTTAGGTTTGTTCACTGTTCATGTTACCTCATTTGACCCTCTTGACAACCTGCATAATTTACAAATAAGGAAATCAAGACAGAGAAGTTAAGGCACCTGTCCAGGGTCACCCAGTTATCAAGACTGAATGTAAACTCAGGTCTTTTTGACTCTAGACCCAACAATTCCCCCCACTACTGACTGAATATATCTCTCTTGTCTTTAATGTCTTTCACCTAAATACATTTTAAAAGGACTCATCATTTAAGATGATGTAATAAAGAAAGATAAGCCTGCTTATTTCAAGTCAACTGCATGGAACCCAAAATTCCCCTTACTCCCCAACTCTTGACATTTCTGGACAATGTAAGGAATTCTATCACCAAGCATAATAAAGATTTATAATCTTGTTCATCAGGTAACTAAAAAAGGTAGAGCTAACAGAGTCTCAGTTCAAGAATCAAGTGGTAGGAGACATGGAGATCCAAATCATCCGAACAAGCACAGCCATCCTTGGGAGGGGCCTCTGCACATCTGCCAGTGTGCTGTGGGTTCCCTGGTGGCATGGACTCTCCTACCTTCCTCTGTATCCCTAGAGCTTAACACAGAACCTGGTCCACAGCATCAACCTCTGAGGGAACCATACTCAATGTTGAGCCCTCAGCAGGGCCTCTCAGGACAATGGCCACCATTCCCCTGACCCTCTTCTTAACTCTGTTCTGTCTGGCCTCCAACTTCTTCCAACTCAAAACAGCTCTCTCCAAAGCGGCCAAATCCAAGGACCTCTTCGTCATCCTTCTCCTTGATCTCTCTGCAGCCTTTGACCCTGCTGGTTCCTCTCTCCCGGATCTTCTCTTCTGTCTAGGTTTTTGGAACCCCTCTCCCTCTCCTGGTTCCCCTCCTCTGCATTGGTCCACTCCTCCCGTTTCCTTTGCTGGATCCTCCTCCAGATCATATCCTCTCACTGCTGTTATCCATCAGGGGTCTGTCCTGGACCCTCTTCTCTTCTTCCTCTTGGTGAAGTGAATCACCACTTCACTTAGTGATTTCATCAGTTCCCAAGGAATC